>VURO01025028.1:0-30465 GCA_015108175.1 Pelvicachromis taeniatus
AATTCTAATTTTTATTATACAGTGAAATTACGATATGGTTATTTTACAGATCCTCCATGCATCACAGAGCACCAAAACTTTGAAGCCGTATGTCTTAATCCTTCTTTGGGCAGCCCTCGTTAGCCTCCATGACCGCTATCGTGCTGGTACTTTTGTGTTTTAAGACAAAAAGCATAAATGAGTCGTCTATAGTCTTATAGTAATAAGATCTTACAGGTATGCTTCATATCGACAGTTTACCTGGTTGATGCATGTATGGCTGGCTGGCTGGCTAGCGTACGTTGTCATCCCATCATGTGCAGTAAACAAAATAAGGACAGTCTATCCAGAACCAAGTGGCATATATGCAGGATTTCAAGATGCAGCTACTGATCATGTAGAGGTAGAGGTAGATGAGGCGTGGAGAGATTTTAATGACATATAGTTTACATTCTTACTGTCTCGTACTACCACGTAGCTAATACTTCCGACAACTTATATACGTCATAGTCCCAGAATGCATTGTGTGCGCAAAAACATGGCAGCTCCCATGGAACCAAAACCGTTTTAAAAAACAAAGATTTAATGAATAATGAAAACATTGTAGTTATTTTGAGGTATGGTTTTATGTAGTGGAGATAATTTGTAACATATTTAGAGTAACTTGTCATAATAGTCGGGGTTCCCTTTAAAGAGCTGTGGTGATGGGGTTATGGGGGTGCATGAGAGGTAAAGGACAAAAGGAAACTGTGAACAATATAGGTGGTATAAGCAATGGTAGACTGCTGTTTGACTTATTAGAAGAAAACCACGGTTATAAAA
The DNA here is from genome assembly GCA_015108175.1 of Pelvicachromis taeniatus. Classification (NCBI taxonomy): domain Eukaryota; kingdom Metazoa; phylum Chordata; class Actinopteri; order Cichliformes; family Cichlidae; genus Pelvicachromis; species Pelvicachromis taeniatus. Next base: position 802 of record VURO01025028.1, read on the forward strand.
TGTAGTACAAATAACTGAATGACCTACACACTCTGTAAATAGTGACAGTGAACACGTGCCTGCATATATTGACGTGTACCCTGGGATATAAGTGCACCAGCAAGGCTACAGTTGAATCACAATGATTTAATTTTGAAGATCAAAGAAGAAACAATTGGGTGAAAGCTGCACAAATACTGGAGGATGACAGATATGTAAATTATAGGGTAATCTGTTTGAAAAGGCTACTGAGTAAAATGTAATTTTCAATATAATGGGCATTTGTTGATATCACAACAAATATCTCCCAAAAGGTTAATTCTGTTCATCTGGATGTGGTGTTTTCAGTGGGAGAAACGCTTTGTCACTCATCCAAGTGACTTCTTCAGTCTTGACTGACTGCAGGTTTCCCCAACCTTATAAACAGTACATTGCACAATAACTGAAGCCAGCCCACTGAAGGAACAATGGGCTGTGAGGTCAGTTCCTTGATCATTAATACATATATATAAGTAGGTAGGTATTCACTCCAGATGGCCTGATTGGAGGACACCACACTGACCCAGTCCTGGGATCTGGTTCTGTCCGTTGTGACTCATGGATCACTGACTCAATTTCCCATGTGATGTCAAGTTTCCATCCATCCATTCTCAGCCGCTTAACCTTTTCAGGGTCGCGGGGGGCGCTGGAGCCTATCCCAGCTGTCTTGGGGCGAGAGGCGGGGTACACCCTGGACAGGTCGCCAGTCTGTCGCAGGGCTAACACACATAGACAGACAACCAGTCGCACTCACAGTCACTCCTGCATTCACACCTATGGGCAATTTAGAGTTTTCAATTAACCTATCCCCACAAATGTCAAGTTGGGGATGTCAAGTTTCATTCTTTATATTCAAATTGAATTCTTTATATATTAAATTTTCATCCTATATATATTAGTGATGTCAACCTTAAAATTTTTAATGCGCTCAACCTATCTGGAGCGCAGAATTATATACATATATATATATACCTTCAGAAGGCAATTCTTAGCTTCTGATAGTTCTTCACTTATCCTGTGAGCTCCTGTTGGCATCCCACTGACACAATGAACTTTTGTTCCAAAAATGAGTAGTTAGACTAGTTTAGGTTCTTTTTTGCTTCCTACAAACTAGCCCCTTAAAACTTAGCCTGTCTGCTTCTTAATATTCCCTAAGCTTCTGCAGTAACATGACACACCATTTATTTTAGAAATGTGAAGTTATCATGTCATACCCTACAAAGTCACAGCACTCAAATCAAGTCATTGCCATTGGAACAAGTTTATTGACTAGACCATAATGGAAGGGCTTGTTTTCTTGCCAGCCAATTGAATCTGGCTGGAAACAGACAGAAGGGATAGAGCAGATGCTGCTGAATAAAAGCCCTGTCAAGAACAGAAGTCTCAGACAGTCTCTCCTTTCTTATGAAGTCTCTCTGTGCTTTTTTTTTTCAGAGCCCTTCAGCTACATCATCTGTTGCTAGCAGGCGTCAGGTCAGGCAGCAGGTGGTCTTTAGTTACCAACCTCAACTCTTCTGACTGCAAGGGTTGGCTCAACCCAAATTTTAAAAATCTATGTATTACAGTCAGCCTATACCTGTACTGGCACTGTAACGATACATAATCTAATTTGACAGCAGAAAGTCAAAGAAAACATGTTGTTAGTCATTAGAAACTATAGCTGAGATTTTGCACTGAGATCTGAGTTTCATCACTCACAAAATATTCAGGCTTTTTTGTTTTTTTGGTCCTATTGTGAAATTTGGCGTTCAACTCAATTTCATTCAACTGCAGATTGATTTCCTTTAAATGATCTTTCTGAACAAGAAGAAAAAATATCTGTAGGTTGAGAGTTTCACACAGAATCTATGGGAGAAGGTAGAAATTTAAAATGACGAGATCTGCTGCATCCAAAAAACAGCAATATACATTTATGGTCATAACCATAAAACTATTGCCTAACAGTCCAATCTCAGAGAATGAAACACTGATTCACCAGGAAGAACTGTAATCTATTATTCTCTGTAGACCCTATTGTTTATTCATGTTGGCTCACTGGACCATTGGCATTCATTTTCTGGCCTGTGCTGTCGATGAGTCTTTTGTCAGACACCACATTTAAGACCCCACATTTATTACTTTTATTTAAGTTGAACATGTTCTTAACTTTAAAAAGTTGTGTTGTCTATGACTAAGTTTGAGGTTTGCTCAACACTGAAGTAAGAATAGCTCAGAACTGAGCTAATATCCACAAACTCCAATCTCTCTTTACCTCTCTGCAAACTAAACCTTCCTCTTTTTCTTTAGGCTGGTCACTTTAGGTGCTGCCACAGCAGATCAAGTCCTTCTATCTCACCCTATCCCTATCCCTCTTCTGTCAAACCAACCATCTACTCTCCTACTTCCAACTACTACTTCTGACTTCCTCCTGCCTTTGTCATTGCCACTGTCTCCAAACCATAGATCATAGCAGCTCTCATGACCAACTTGTAAATCTTCCTCTTTACTCTTGCTGCTATCCTTCTGTCACAAATAGCCCCTGACACTTGTCTCCATCCACTCCATCCTGAACCCTCTTCTTTCCTGCTCTTATGCACTGTCCATTTGCTTTGGATGACTGACCTCACCTACCTTCATGTCTCTATTCCTTGCATGTTCACCTTTCCTACCTGCCTCCATCTCATTCACACACATATATTCTGTCTTGCTTCTACTGACCTTCATTCCTCTTTTCTCCATTGTGTACCTCCAGCTCTCTGGACTGTCTTCCATCTGCTTGCTAATCTCAATATTATCTGCAAGCATCATAGTCCACTTCCTTCTGTCTTCATCTGTTATCTTGTCCATCACCATAGCAAACAAGAGTGGTTTAGAGCTGATTTAAACTTTTAAACGCCCTTTAAAATTCTGTCTAGGTTGTCATTATTAGACAACAACATTCACTGAGTAGATTTAGCGACATCAGGATAGTTAACTGGCTCTCTTGTCCATGTAAGTGGTGCTGGAGTCTTTTGAAGCATCATTAATGTAATTACCTGACAAAAAAAATGGCTTACTCTGTGATTAATTATGCTGGCAGACTTTCCAAAAAGTTTTTCACCCTATTTTTATATCTCACACTAATTTGCAGATATCACCCATACTTGCACTATATACTGCATTGTTGAGCCACATTTCTGCTGATTCAACAACTTACAGTTCCATACACCGGTCTGTGACAGACTGGCAACCCAATCAGGGTGTACCCTGCTTCTCACCATCTTTGGCAGATGGAATTGCTCCAGCACTCCTTTCACAGTCAACAAGTAGATACGTGGAAGAAATTGGATGGATGGACAGCTGAATGTAGGATAAATATCCATCTGACTGCCCAAAACAGAAAAAGACATATCTGTTTTTTTGTTTGTTTTGCATCTTGCATTTTTCATCTGTCTTACATCAGGAGACAGGAGAGGACAATTAGTGTCACGTCGTCAGACGCGAGATGGACCCAAGGACAAATTCAACACGAACACTAAATCATGCAAAATTAGTTTATTTTCAGCAAACGTCAGGGTTATATACAATGATGGTGAAGAAGTGCGGGCTATTTACAGGTGACAGTGAAACGGCGAGGCAAATATATACACCAGTGCTCGGGCAGTGAACATACACAGAGTATTATTAAAGCTAGGATTGCTTATAAGGACAGCTGTCACAAAAACAACATAACAAAGTTATATCTGCAGTCTTCTTTATCTATAAAGTGACAATTTTCTTTTTTTTTTGATGGATGCCATTCCTAATGAAACACTATCAGGAATCTGTGTCACCTCCCAGTTTTAAATAGAGCATCTTTTGCATGTTAGGTGAATGATTTAAAACCTCAATGAGAAATATGAAAAAATAACCTTTAAAAAATTTGTATATTAATGCAATAAAAGACAACTTGTTTGCTTCACTTGTAAATGTCGGAAATAAACAACTTTGTTGCTTTGCAGTAAGCTTTATAGTCCAAAAGAAGTCATGTGTACCACACACCAGCTTATTTTTCCACTTTTTTTTTAAATCAAAGTCTCAAGGGTACAGCTGTAGCTCTTGTTTTTATTATTTTGACATTACAAAGGTCAGAATAAAAAATGTTTAAAAACAAATGATGGTAGATGAGAGTCCTTCTGATTACAGAAAGGACTTAAATTACAACAAGAAAAGAAGAAGACAGAAGAGTTTTAAACTACACAGATTAGAGGCCGACTGGTGTAAAAGAATTTGGGCAAGAAGATGATCAGACTAGTATGATTATGTCAGTATTTAGTTTGACAGTTTAGGAAAGTGGTAGTAATGTAAAGAACAGACTGTTAGGCCAATGAGTGATTACAGATTTTCCTTTATGAATTTACACATTAAAAAAACTATGTGGAATGCAAGTATTGGTTCATGGGGTACATCCATCACATGGACCAATTATTAGAAGTTACTGTAACATTTACAACTACCATATGATGGAAATGTAAACATTAACTTCATGAACACTTAATAAACATGTCAAGCTTTGGGATATAGTAAGTGAAGAGTCTGTTATCAGGATGGTCTGTAGAAATGGCGTGTAGGATGCAGTAGTGATTACACTGGTAACAAGATGCTAGATGTGCAGCTGACGACATTCTGGACTTAGAAATCTTCTTTAGTTGATTGAGGTGTTTACTTGGCTTTTAAATTTCACAGATCTCCATCCGGTCAAACATCTGTGGGTTTATAATGCTGTGCCTAATCAGTGTATTAAATATATATTGTCATGCACCAGGAGGAATCCAGAACCCACTGCACCAGCGTAGGGTCTGACAATGGGTCCAAGTATTTCATCTCAATCTCAGGGTGCCGTTGTCTAGCCTGTAGAGCTCTGAGTGTCCCTTCCTGGATGTGCCTCCCCAGACCATCTAGCTAACTAACCAACCATCTAACATCAACTATGCTCCTGTCAGGGGCTGGGGCTGTGACCCAGCATTTGGAGTTTATTTTGTATGTTGATTTCTCGTTGTTTTGGGAATATGTTAAGTTCTTGCGTTGCTATTATTAGTTAGGATTTAGTTGAGTTTCTTTCTAGTTTTAATTTCTTCTATTTGTCCGGATTTGCACGGCTTTTCTTGACTTCAGTGTCAATATGTCATGTGTTTCTTGTCTGCCTGTTTCATGTTGTCAAGCGTGTGTGTCATGTCTATGTCTCTCAGTGTTTCCTGTTTTATTATGAAGAGTCAGGTATCTCCGTGTTCAATGTGTTTTGTTTTACTTCCCTGTGGCATCACTGTGTGTGTCAGCTGATTCCCCCATGTGTTTCCACTTTTGGCTTGTTTTTGGGGGTTTTTTTAATGTTTTTTCAGCCTAAATAAACTCGCTTTTTGCTTGAAACTCATTTCCGTCTCTTGGGTCCTCCTTCTCACTCCCACATAGTGTGCTTCCGCAAACTGTGACATTTCCTCCTTCTTCTTGATATATAGCAATTTCTGCCCTTATTCACTACCATCTGGTGTTTTGCATTCCTGTCTTTAACACCATAGCTATCCAACAACACTTCATCACCTCTGTTCCTTTCACCTACATTTTTGTCTGCTCAAATCACACCTTTGATACAACTTAATCCAAAATTCCTCTCTCTTTTTTCTGACATCTGACTTGTGATGACAATGGACATGTAAATGACATTTTATATATAGTGAGGGGAAAAACCATTTGAACCGCAGCTGATTTTGTAGGTATTCCCACTAATAAAGAAATGATCAGTCTATAAATTCAGCAGTAGGTTTTTTTGAACAGTGAGAGACAAAAAGGTATAAACTAATTTGCATTTTCATGGATGAAAAAAGTATTTGACCCCTTTGCAAAATGTGCTTTAGTGATTGGTGACAAAACCTTTGGTGGCAATCACAGAGGTCAGACAGTCTTGTAGTTGGCTACAAGTTTTGCACACATCTCAGGGGGGATTTTGTCCCACTCCTCTTTGCAGATCCCCTCCAAGTCATTAATGTTTCGTGGCTGATGTTTGGTAACTCGGACCTTCAGCTCCCTCCACAGATTTTCTATGGGATAAATGTCTGGTGACTGACTAGGCCACTCTAAGACCTTAAAAGGAACTCCAACTATTATGACAAGTTACTCTAAATATGTTACAAATTAGAGATAGGGTGAGAAGTTCGGCCATCCGGGAGGGGCTCAGAGTAGAGCCGGTGCTCCTCCACATCGAAAGGAGCAAGTTGAGGTGCTTCGGGCATCTGACAAGGATGCCTCCTGGGTGAGGTGTTCCGGGCATGTCCCACTGGGAAGAGGCTCCGGGGCAGACCCAGGACACGCTGGAGAGATTATATCTCTCGGCTGGCCTGGGAACGCCTTGGTGTTCCCCCGGATGAGCTGGAGGAGGTGGCTGGGGAGAGAGAGGTCTGGGCTTCTCTGCTTGGGCTGCTGCCATTTCCAGTGCACTGCTAACCGTAAACTTGATGCGGTGCACCCATGTGATGTCACTACCCAGAGTGCATTGAGAAGTAAATAACAATGGCAGACTAATGGTAAATTGGTTTTATATAAAATGTGCTTAAAAGGAAAACATTTTGCGTATTTTAATACCACATATATAAAGCACAGTACATATTTTAGCGCAAACTTGTCATAATAGTTGGGGTTCCTTTAATAGGCTTCTGCTTGAGCCAATCCTATGTTGCCTTGGCTCTGTGTTTTGGATCCTTGTCATGCTTGAATACCCACCCACGACCCATTTTCAGTGCCCTGACAGAGGGAAGGAGCTTCTCACCCAAGATCTGACGATACATTGCCCCATCCATCGTCCCTTTGATGCGGTGCAGTTGTCCTGTCTCCTTGGCAGAAAAACACCCCCAAAGCATAAGGTTTTCACCTCCATGTTTGACAGCGGGGGCGGTGTTCTTGGAGTCACAGGCTGCATTCCTCCTCCTCCAAACATGGGAGTTGAGTTCACGCCAGAAATGTCGAGTTTGTTCTCATCTGACCACAACACTCTCCTGTGAATCATTGAGATGTTCAGTGACAAACTTCAAAAGGGCCTGTTCATGGGGGACCTTGCGGGCACCGCAGGACTTCAATCCTTCACAGTATAGTGCATTACCAACTGTTTTCTTGGTGACTGTGGTCCCATCTGCCTTGAGATCATTGACAAGTTGCTCCTAAGTAGTTCTGGGGTGGTATTTTTCTTTCTCTCACTGTTCAAATTAACCTACCATTGAAATAAAAGACTAAACATTTCTCTGTTAGTGAGCAAACTTACAAAATCTGCAGGGGATTAAATTTATTTTTTTTTCCTGACTGTACAACTGTATAGAATTATTTAAGTGTTGTGCTTTCAGTCACAGCTGAGGGAAGCTTCAGTGAAAAAAATCAATTGATTAAGTTAGTGATAGTGATGATTCAGAATACTCCAAATTAAGACTCATTCATGTACTGAATTCCTCCAACTGCTATTCACTGAACTGAAGGAATACATGAGATGTGTGAGGCCAGAACGTCGCAGCTGAAAGCATTGCTGACTAAATTAGTAAGTATAAATATGTGTCACTGAGCGCTGACTCAGAGACTGGGAGATACGTAAATGAATGACATCTGTGATAAATGCTGTAATTCATAGGTATCATATTACCTTTACCGTGGCATTTTGTAAAGGTTATTATCTGAGCTACTGAAAAACAATGTTTTTTTTTCCTGCCAAACAGCATTCATTAAATAATTACATACACAGCAGTAGAAATGCTATTGAGTTCACGATGGGGCTTTGTAACTGAATGAGTTATCTGTGGTTAGAGCTAAAAATACTTCTCTGACAGCATCAATAAAAATGTCAAAGCAATTATATTCCAGGAGGAAATTGATTGTTGATGATAGTCTCAAATAGTTTACATTTCAATGGATTTCAAAGGTATGGTTAATAAACATCTGATACAATTATTGAAAAAAATCATAATCTTTTTGTCAAATCAAAAAAGAGACAAATATGATTCAGTCTGATATCCCAACCACAGGTGTCAACTTTACAAGACTTTTGAAGTATCAGGCCCAGAATGTTACTGGCAGATCCTTTAAATCCTGTATGTTGCAAGTTGGAGGCAACACACATTATACTTGTTCCACAGTCCCCAGGTGGTTAGACCATTGTGGGCGTACACTCAGGACTGCTAATCAGAAAGATTCATGGTCTGACCAGACATCCAGTATCCAGCTAGTCCTTGACACAAAGATATAGGTCTTATTTCTGGCCATTCCTCAATCCATTGACTATGAGAACCTAATATAATTTGAACATGTCTTATCATTACAAAATCTGTCATTCATGTCAACGAACACCAGTCAAAAGTTTTAAGTAATGTAGTCCCATAGCCTTGAAGCCAGAGTTTTACGCAGATCACAGACCACATTTAATTGATTTAGCCTGTATTGGGCAGGCTAAATGACTGTTAAGCTCTATGGTCTACCATTTTTCCAGACAGTCAATTACAATTACCACATACTGAAAACTGCAGAATAAAAAGATTTTAAAAAGCCACTGAAAATATGTTAATAACAAATGTAAAACACTCTTGGTGGGCTGGTTTTGTTTGTCTGTGTGTCATTGTGCACAAGATAAGGCATTCAAAGTGTGTGTGTGTATGTGTGTGTGTGTTTGTGTAAAAACAAACAGCACTGTGTGGACGTAATGGCAGGGGGGCAAGGATCGAGCATAGCTGCAAGCTGTCGCACTCTTGACTTAAAGAGACAGTGTGCTAATTCTGCATAAATGCATAGACAGCCAGTCGAAGACCAGCTACTATATCTAGACAGCAAGGCTGAAGGAAATGAAGCATCATTGTTCTATGCAAGCAGACACACACACCACAGCTCTAAGTCTTTGTTTTTTTGTGGAATAGGACGACAAAAGACTGTGGAACAATGAGAGGAGCTGATGGTTACCTTGGAGAAAAGAAATGAATGAAACGAGTAGAGAAGGAGAAGGAGGTAGTGATAATGTGATGGACAGGTGAAGGCAGGCAGGGAAATGGAGCGCTGGATGAGCAAACTTTGTAAACATATGCATTTTTCCACCGGCCTCTATGTTAGTGTTATTGTACAGGGCACTTTGTAGAGAATATTAGAGGAGTGCATCTCCTCTATTATTAGAGGAGTACAAAATTTGGATATGCATAAGGTTACTTGCATGAAAGTAACAGATGGCCATGCAATAACCTTGTCTTTTTTTAATCTCTGATTTTTTTTTTTTTTAATTAACATCATTCAAATAAAGCCAGAGACAGAATCTGTGCCACAACAGCCATATCTCTTGGCTTTATCACAACACAAGGTCATTAATGTGTCCTTCACTTTTAAGTCCCAGCCTCCCCATTGACATAGACTAAACATTCACGTCACACCAACATCTTTTAACCACCTGACGCACACAGCTGTGCGTGTCCAGATACTGCTCCCCACCCACGCGCCATAGAAGAGCAGAGAGTATCTGGATGCCTGATACCTGACTGTGCTCGGTCAGAGACCCCGTGGCAGGAAAGTGGCCGATTGCATGTGCAAGGATGGGGGTGGGATTAGAGCTATTTAAAACTGTACTTGTCTGTTTCTGTAGCCTTCAGCACTGCCTAAACCTGCACCACTACATCACTTTCTCTGATTTTCCTTTTTTCCCACAGAAAGCATCCCATTCCCTACTGTGGCTCAGTAAAGCAGATGAACAGGCCTCTGTTACTGGGCTCAAACAAATTATGTAACATCACCATTGGTGGAGAAGGAGCACTATCTGAGCCTGAGGCTACTGTACTCACTGTCCTTGATCTGTATTCATGACTTGGTGAGTTTGTGTAAAGCTGAGAGAAAATGCATTGCTTGTAATAATCTGGTTTTCCAGTCCTTAAAAGTCAAGTAACTAAACAATGAAATATATCAATGTAATGCTACTTGTTTGTGCATTATGCACAATGGCATGACAGGAGACAGTCAAGATGAATAGTGTTTCAATAGAAGAACAACTTAACAACAACTTTAGCAACATTTCACTTACCTGTACAGCATGTGAAGTTGCTGGTGATCAATATGTATTTTTGTGATGGACTGGCAACCTGTACAGTATGTGCTTAGGAACTGAAATAGGCTTCAGCCCTGAAAATGCGTTATAGTGCTAAATAGTATATGATATAAAATAATGTAAAAATGTAAAAAAAATAATAATATATAAATAATAATATAATATTTATTATACTATTTCAGGGCTACTTTCTCACATTATACTAAGTTTCAGTTTATGTTTAAAAACTGGATTATGAGTCCACATGTATGACTCGTGTCACGGTCCTGGGTCTGTGACTCAGCATCTTTGAGTTTTCATGTATTAGCTATGAGGTCCCCTTTGTGTTTCATGTCTGCCCCATTTGTAAAGTTCATGTTGTCATGTCTACTTCATCATGTTTCCTGTTTTATTTTGAAGAGGTCTTGTGTTTCTTTAGCCAGTGTGTTTGGTTTTACCCTTATCCTGTGTCATCGTTATGATTTATTGGTGTCAGCTGTTCCCCAGGTGTCTCCACTTTCCCTGAGCTCCTCGTGTGTGTATTTAAGTCCTCTGTCTTCCTGTGTCCAGTGTTGCGTCATCTGTTTTCCCACCCTCCATGTTACGTCAGGTTTCAGGACTCTGTGCAGGTCATAGTCATGTTCATGTTGCTTGTTCATGTGTCAGTTCATAGTTCCTTCATGTATCTGTACCAAGCTCTGTTCATAGTCGTCACAGTCTCCCTGTCCTTGTCCTCCTAGTTGTCACAGTTGAGGTTCCCGTTTAGTTTTGCTACTATGCTTTCTGCCTTGTTTTGTTAAGTTATCAGCCGTAATAAAAGGCTCGCTTTTTGTTTAAAGTTCAGTTCTCTCTCCTCACTTGAGTCTGTTCCTGGGTCCACCTCATTCAACCCACCCGGTCTGCCCCGGCACGTCGTGACAACTTGTTCACGATGTAAGCCTAAAGACATTTAGGTCATAATGGAACTCCGTCTCACAGCTCAATAATATGACAATTTAAGTCCCCAAAACCAACAGACAAATGTAACAAAAGTAAATGAAGTTTGGATTTTCTGATTTTCTATATCCTAAAAATACACTTTGCAAAGAAAAACACTTACAAATTACACCTACAAGTGCTCCTCAGCCATAAAAACCACGGTCAAAGTTGCCAACACTTTTCCCCCATGTGTATAACACCGCTGGTGACTTTCTCAAACATGGAAACCCATGGACCAGCCCAGCCCACGAAGCACCAGGTGTACAATTATTGTGCTGATGTTAATGTCAGATGAGGTTTGGAACAGTTATTGAGTGAGAAGTGGCACTGGCCACTTTTACACACTATCAGGCTCAGCAGTATCCCCTCACTTAAGCTTTGTGTGGTCTGCCACTTCATGTCGGAGGTGCTGATCATTAAATGCTTCAACTTTGCAATAATATTACTTAATGTTGATTGTGGAATATTTAGGAGGGAAGTGATTTCCCACATGACTTCTTATTTTTTATATATAGAATCAAATAAATGAGTTGCCACAATGATCGTGTGAACACGGCAACACTGAAACCCTGTTATTCCCTTTGTGGCTTGCCTGGGATTACAGACCTCATGCCAGGCAGTAGAACTATCAGTGCTGATGAAGATTCTCCATTATCAAGAGAATGATAAACACTGCTGATGGCAAATCTACTAGCTGATTTGTAAAACATATCCTTATAAGACTTGCACAACAAAAAGAACTCAATTTTATCTTCACATTAATCACAGTGAGCAAAAAAAGTCAGAGTAATCAGATGGCCATTAAAGAACTGATAGGAGAGATAATACTTCATTTAGTGATCTGAAATGTTTGTTTTACCTTCTGAGTGTGAGACAAACTACACAACCACATTAAATGTCCTGAAAGCACCATTTATTACCATTTATCCTGTGGTTAAATGTTCTCCTTTAACTTTATAATATTTGATGCTGGGAAGACTTGGAGGCAGTGGACCATGTCCTGCTGGGCTGCCACTAGACTGCAGTTGTGGCTCTAGTGACAAGAAAAATATATTTTATTAAACCCAGAGTCACTCAAACATAGATTTGAGAGAAAAATTCAAACCTAAAGACAAATAGTCCCTCTGGTTGTTATTCTTAAATGTCGTTTGTTTAATTGCTTGTTCGTTTGTTTGACGTTAATGATTGTTGCTCTGACTGCTGGATCAGTGTTAAATTCAAACACATTAGAATATACTGGTGAGAACACACTTACATATACTGATGAGCTACAGTATAATTAAAGAAACTTTTAAACTTACAACGAAAATGCAATTATTGAGTATTTTTAGTATTTACATTTACAAGTATTCTAACAATCTTGACTGAGAAGTGAAATATCAGCTAGCAATGACCTATTTTGCCTTTTATTCGTTACATTTCTAGTTTTCATTCATTTTTATTCTCTTCTCTTTCCTTTTGACTGTGGCCTACTCCCTTTAGCGCTGTGGATTTGTTTGTGTATTTGACCTACTTTTACACTGTTGTTTACCAGGGCCTTTTTGATGAGAAGATCACTAATCCAGTGTCACATCTGCAGCTTTTAACACGAGTGTCATCATTCTTCGCTCATATGCAAATCAAATTAGATGGATGCAACAGCAGGAACTACTTCAAAGTTGTTGGTTTTTTTTGTTTTGTTTTTACCTGAGACAGGAGGCCAAAGTATCCAAAGAGAATCAAACATGCAAACTCCACACAGAATCATTGATCAACCGGATGATCATTAATCTAGCTAAAGGTTGACCCAAGTTCAGTCAAGCTTTAGATGTATGGCAGATGGCCTCACAATTTATTCTACAATACTTTAGAATACAGAGGAATTCATGGCTGACTCAATGACTGCAAGGTACCAAGGTCTTGTGGCTACAAAATAATGCCAAATCGTCACTTCTCCACCATTGTCCTTAACAGCCCGTATGAGGTATTTGTACGTTGTTTTTGGTTTGGTCAAATGTAGCACTCTGCAACTTTGCAAATCTAAGCCATACTGCCATGTTCTTGTTAGAGAGAAAAAGCTTTGTCTTGGAAACTCTTCCAAACAAACCATCTTTTGTTTTCTTTTTGTTTTTAATTCTACAGTGTTCTCAATGTGCTATAATAATAAAGCCCCACTTGTAAGTGTAATTTGGCCCCAAAAGCCCCCAAATCCCCAAAGTTCACATTAAAAATCTAAATATTATCCTGTGTACTCTTCACTGAAAAATATAGTACAAATAGTAAGATACCTGCTTCCCTCAGGGAAACGCTACAGGTGCATCAGCACAAAGACCGACAGACAGATGCTCTGTATCTCATTGTATATCTGTATAGTGACAATAAAGGCATTCTATTGTATTTGCTTATACACTTAGTTTATTGTAATAAAGCATACACACACAGTGGTCCCACATAGGATCTGCTTTAGCGTATTTCATTTGCAATCTTTCAGAGGCATTTGGAGCACAGGTCAAGCTGGTCATCTTCTCTCCAGTTTGCAAATATCTCTCCCCTGAGTTTTCTCTCTATGTTGTTGTATGTCTGAGCAGCTAAATGGCCTCACAGTTGATCTGCTCACGTTACAAAAACTCTCAATAAGTGGTTTTAACAGAGGAAAGGGGCTACCAGAGAAGAAGAAGAAGCACTGTGTGAAGCCCCTTCAGCCTCTGTGCCCCTGCCCACCACTCACTCTATGGTTCGTCCTCCTGTGCAGCCTAGCAGTAATGACCTCCCTCTGCTCTGCAGAGCACCTTCAGCCTGTCCATGGGCTGAGGCAATCTGTCGCCTGTTTGTGCTGGTGACATCTGCTCCCACAGGGACCCAGGAATATGCTTCTGTTCTCTTGAGAAGCTTGTGAATGTGAACTGTGTGTTTTTTTTATTATATGCGGGGGTGTGATGGGTGAGACTGTGGCAAGAGCACTTACACACATATTGCTGTTGTTGAGTGGAAATTACAGTTTGGGCCAGGATGGATTTATGAATACTGAGACTTTCACACTCATTTGAAAAAATAAATATAAGTTAGCAGATTATGCATCCATGCATATCGTTGATTTCTTGACATGGGGAAGACTACAGCTGCAATTGAACTTATTAAAAACCGCCGTTTAAAAGTCGCAAGTGAATTTTTGTTGCTACTGTATAATGGTAGTAAAGACATCCTTAACTGTAAGAGATTGTTTGCATGTGCATCTTGTTGAATGCATTAGTTTAAAGATTAGTGTGCTGATACACAATATATTCTTTTTAAACTACAAACCAAGTTTTGCAAACCATTTCAGTAGGAACACTTGAATACATTCTTATGAGTTGAATAGGCTACAACAGCAGAGGCCAGGCAAGACCAGATATGAGCCAGTGGGCACAGGCTTACTAAAATTGGATAATGGAGACCTGTAAAACATAGGCTGGTCAGATAATGCTCTGTTATTGCAGAGATGGAAGATGGTATGTTTTTGCCATCAGTAACATGAGGCCATCAAGCGCTTGACATCAAGCGTCGTGCGCATCAAGCCCTTTGTCAAAATTCCAGGTTAATGGTGGTGTTGTAATGATGCGGGGAATGTGTTCTTCGTAACAAATAACTTGTGGTTTGACAGCCACAGCCTTCATTGCCACTGTGCCACACCATTGTTGCTGACTATGTGCACCAATTTATGGGGATGTTCTAATGGTTTTCTTCCAGGAGGAAATAAAAGTCATCTTAAACATGAAGATGACAGAAAGCTAAGTGGTGGCTCTTTTACAGCATGTAAAGTATTGTTTTCTGGAGTATAATAGCCAGTTTCAGACATGTGTTGGGTGAATATGGTTGATGCATCATCCACAGCAGCCCTTTGTCTCACATGTTGCACATAAGAGGAGATAGTCTTTGTCAGATGCTTTTCTTACTGATGTATCCAGTTTCAAGTGTTACAGAGTTCAAGTGTTACATGTCTAATCTGTGGTTAAGTGAGTTTTTTTAATCGAATTATTATTTTTTCTTTAATAGATCCTCTCTGCAGTTTACTCACTTTGTTATTAGTGGCTGACAGTGTCATTGCTGTCGGCCTCCAGTCCTGTTGCCTGGAGGGTCTCTGTTGCTGTTGCCAGCCTCCTGGTCAACCTCCAGATCTGCTCCATCTTCATCATCAGCCTCCAAGTCAGCCTCCAGATCTGCTCCATCTGCACCACTGGCCACATGGCCAGCCTTCAGAACTGTTTGGTTCTTTGTTTTTTTTCCCCCATGCTGAGCCACTATAACTGATCTTTGGGTCTCCCCGCTTGTCAAATCCCACTTTAACCCCTGACTATACTCATTCTTCTGTTTAGGCGTTAAGGCGTATTTTTTTTTTTATACCACAAGGTTCAGTTAGCTTTTTCCTTATAGAAATGTCTTTCAAAGAGTTACTTTTTCATTTCTTACTTTGAGTACATTTCAGAGCCTGTGCTAGTTCAATTTTACTTGAGTAACAAAGTTAAATCTGTATTTGTACTTTTACTGGAGTACTTGTTTTAAGCACAAGAATCTGTACTTCTATTCTATATCTAAAGTGTCTGTACTTTTGCCACCTCTTGCTTAAACTAGCTGACAAAAGTTGGAGTCACACTGACTGATGGTTCCTGCTTTTATTTTCCTCTCATAATACGTTTTGACACACAACGTAAACAGGCTTTTTTTTTTCTTTTTTCTTTTTTTTTTACAAAATTCATAGTTAACAAGGACTGAATTTTGATCACTTTGGTTTAGATTTCTGTCTTCTGTTCATTTTCTTTTTGTTTGTTTGTTTGTTTGTTTAGTCTTTTTCCTGCCTGTCCCGTTTGGATCATTAGCTGTGACTGGGTTTATTGAAGTCTGGGTCTATTTAGAGCTGCAAGCTTTACTACTAAAATTATGCTCTTAATCCCTTTGCTAAAGAATGCATGATATATACATAGTGATGAAGAGAAGATGATGCAGCATTACATTTACGCTATAATCAATGGTATCAGTGTTGATACCAAGCGTGAGAGCAGCATATGCAGTGTATATGTAACTTTATTAACTGCACTGATTCTTATTTAGTGATTTTCTACTGTACTTGAGCACTCAAACCGCTTTATGCAAAATTCCTCATTCACCCATTCATTCAAGCACTTTTTTCTACACCTAAGTGCTTTCTGTCTAACATTCCCACACATTTATACTCCAATAAAAGCATTGGGAGAGAAACTTGGGAGTGAGTATCTTCCCCAAGAATATTTGGCATGCTCACCGGAGCAGCCAGGGATCAAACTACCAAACTACATCTTTATTTCACATCTTTACTCATTCACAATTGTGAAAATAGGGAGCTCATAAATTCATTAGGAAATTTTACTGAGGTCATGGTGAATCAAGACTACTCAAACTATGTTTCTAAATAACCAAAGGTCTTTTGTATCCACAGAAAACACAATCAGGTAGGAGTACTGGTACTCTGACTGATATTTTTATGACCACAATAAAAACCTCACTAAAAACAGTATCAACCAAAGCAAACACAGTGAGGAGGAGGAAGACACTGAGTTACAATGTTACAACATTTGTCAGGGTAGGAAGGATAAATGTGTATGTATTTGAAGTGTTTTGTATTCTTTGCACACATAAACAGCAGTATTCTGGACCTGCCAGCAACTGATTCTTAGTCAGCATTCTAACAACTCAACTGCTCCCTGCACAGCACATGCAAGCCATCGACTTATTGTGAATCAGAACCAATTATGTCTGATCGCTGACGCAAATGGGAACCAAAGAGAGTGAGTGGAAATTGGGAGGAAAAGAGCATTTTAAAAGATCACTTAAGATTCTAACATTAAGCAATGATGTACTGTTAAGTCAAATGTGGGTAAACCATCATCTCCAGTCAGAATTTACCATGAATTCTAAACATTTATCAGCCCAGGCTTTTTTCAGCAGGTGTGTCATTAAACCCAAAAGTGGGTCACAAATTGGAAAACAATCTAAAACCAGTTCCCACAGTTCTGCAGAGTGCAGCCAGGTGCAGATGCAAATTATTGCTTCTACATGCTGGGCCAGTCACTCTCCTGAAAGAAATAATCATTTTCTTTTGTAATACTTTTTTTTTTTTAATGGCCTTGTTTATAAAGTACCACATGTTAAATAAAAATAAATGAATCTTGCCCTGTAATGGTAATCTCATCCAAATGTGGCAGTCATGCTGGCAGCTCTCAGTCTAACAAGGGTAGCATTTATTTACAAAACCTAAGATCGCCATCTCAGCAAGTGCAAAATGATGATGGTTGCTGGATGCTTGAGTGTCTTTGAGGCCTTCCCGAACTCCTCTCAGAACAAAGTGTTTGCTTCTGTAACTGCTAAAACCACAGCCTTTTTGGTCCAAGCCTACCAAGCCTGGAAAGTATCCTTCTTCAGTTTGACAACCTCCCTCACCACTGATATTCACTAGTGGGTCCTCAGGTTGTGATCCTCACAGGGAGTGGAGGGTCATGATCATGGATCGGGGTTTTTGAGCCTTTTGCGTTGTATTCTGTGTTTGATGTTCATAATTTTGTTTATTGATATTTGTTTTAGTCAGAATTTTAATGACTTTAGTTATTGATATAACCCAATCCTAGTTTTAGTGTTTGTTTTGTTCTCTCAGTGTTTCCTGTCAATTCCCCTAGTTTAAGTTCATTCATGTCTGTGCTTTTAGATATGGTTCTCACTACCAATGTCATTTTAATCGTTTCTCTATAGGTTTATTTTTCCTCTTGTCTCATTTTATCATACAGCAGGCAGGACTGGGTCCAGATACAGGACTTGGGAGACAGAATGTGATCTCAAAACTCTGCTTTTTTTTTCTGGGAACCGACAGTAGAAAACAAAACATAACGCAGAAGAGGGCAGAAGCCAATTGGAAGCCTGGAATCACTGGAAACAGAGCAGAGGAGCACACAGCATTGTGGTAGGATGCAGCAAAGGACAATTGGAGAAAAATACACAACAGATAATAATAATGGAAGAGTAAATAAGTGAGAGATACAGTGGGAACAAATTGGGGATAACAAGACAAGTGAAGCTAAATACAAAGCACAAGAGACAAAAGACCACCAAAGTAACACAGGAAGACCCTAACCAGAAGACAGACATGCAAACTTGACATAGAAAGACAGAAACACCACCAGGGAGACATGAACAGGTTAAGATCAAGGTGAAGACTAAGTCTAGGCTTTAAAAAAAAAAAAAACCAAGCTTGAATATTACGTATCAAAACTTTCTTGTGAAACTCTCCTCAGGCAGAGCCATGTGAGTTTGTTTTTCTCTGCTGCACTCGTGCATTTGTTTCCCCCTATACAAAAGATTTACAGGAATTTGTATTGGAAGTAGAAAAAGAATATGACACCATAATGAGTGTTTTTACATGCAAACCCAAAGCTTTATCAGTAGGCTCTGTATGTTCCAAGTTAGTGAAACATTTTGTTCTACAGAGTCCTGTTGGGAGAAACAACTTGTCATCGTTTGGTACACAAAGTAAATTTGGAACCAATAGATCTGTCTGCCCATATCAGGCTAATGCTGGCCTTTTAAGAATTCACATCATGGCACAAGCAGTCTTGACCAGTTTTTCTTTGTGCTTTAGTTACTGAGCCTTTAATGGGGATTGTCCTCACTTGAACTTAAAATGATTGTGTCAAACAAGCAGAGTCAGACATGCCCTAAGGAAAGCCAGTGATGAGTCACTTCAGCTCCCCATTTAGTTTACTGTAAACTGTTATCTCATATATATTCAGTTACAGAGATGTCAGGCCTTTCACTTGTAACTACTGGCCAATCAGTAGCATTGATAAGATGTGCATTAGACAACTCTGTTGATGCATTAGACAACTCTGATTATCTTCTATCAGCAGTACATATCATCGTCTTGATACAAAATGCACCCAGCATATGAACAAATGTTCTCAGGAGAACTTGATAAGTGTAGTAACCACAGTGATTTTTAATATGAAAGAGGTCATTATCAGTACGGATAGGAATTGATAAGAATTTAGCGATTCCGATTCCATTATCGATATCACTTATCGATTTAATTCCTTATCAATTCGCTTATTGATTGTCATTGGTTCTGCTTTGAGAGTCACCACCCTGAGCAGCATATCCAAGGCATTACATTCATGCAAAATGATTGCATGCATCAAATGTTTGTGCATGTTGGAGGCATTTCCCCTCTTTGTTGTGATCAGTGTTGGGGTCATTACTCAAAAAAAGTAGTTATTATACATATTCCACAGAACACTTTTCTTAAAAGTAATGCAATATGTTACTTAATTACAACCAGGAGAAAGACATCTACTTTTTATGCTACTTTCATGTTACTCTGCAAAATGATCTGAAACACACTATAATCGCCATTTAACAATATCAACCTGAAGCTACAGCCCCACACACCAACACAAATCCCTGTCCTAATGTAGATCTTTCTCTCAGTCTCTAAGTATGAGCACAAAGCCGACGAAGCAAAGCAAAGATGAAAAACAATGCAAAGAGTCTTGAATGGGATGCTATGGTGATTCTCCTTTAGAAACGTAGAAACGGAGGGTGGAGTCTGACTGCTCATCGGTTTGTTACCTGTTGAAGTTCAGCAGTGGCTGGCTTCACCGCAAATGAGAGCTCACATTATTACAATTCTGGCCTGGGGTCAACATTTACCTTATATCTTCAATTAGTAGAGACAGTAGCCTGTCTCTTTTAAACACCGGTTTCTAATAAACGCCGGTTTGAAAACATAACACGACAAATAGACGTTGGTCTCCAATAGTAGCCGGGTGACCTTTGACGCGGAAGTCCCTCCGCTGTCGTCTTCTTCTTCTTTTTAAATTTTATTGGCGGTTGGCAAACAACTGAATGGTGCATTACCGCCACCAACTGGTATGGAGTGTGACTGGAACGTCGCTCCACGCTGTCGTCGGTCCTCCGCATCTCATTACTCATACAGCTGTTTCCAATCAGCCGTCATCTACAAACAGCAGCATTTAAGCTGCATGCTGCAACCATCGAAGTGGGATTATTAAACTGAACTGAAACTGTCGGCTAGCGAACCTGCTAACTGTGATTTTCTGGTCTTTTACGTCCTCTCCTGGAGAGTCGGGCGGAGAGAAGTTTCGGGGAGCACCACTCCTGCATTGGGCTACCACAGACAAGGAGATACTCGGGAGCAAAGGAGGAGCACAATTGGGAACTGCATTATTTGCGAACTGTTGGAATAAGTTTTGGAGCATTGTAAGTAAAAGCACCGTCTTTTCACCTCAGTTTAAAAACTGCGCCTGGGTCCTCTTTTCGCCTGGGTCCACTTTACCATCATGCTCTCATTCTTTTGTGTAATAACGTCCATATCCACGCTGCAGACTGCTCCAGGATTTTCCTCTTCCGACACATGAACTGAAATCAGCGGACTGTAGCAAGAGTGTAAGCACAATAAGCGGATCGATAGGCAGGTAGACTAACTAGTTCAAGGAACCAGACTACTGGGAATCCATCCCTAATTTTAAGTGGACACCTAGATCACATGATGTTTAAATTCACAAAGCTATGGGGTATCTCTGGTACATAATGGTCAAAGGAAGCCATAAATCTGCTGCTGGTCTGATCTAGAGCAGTTTAAACTCTAAATGCCAATATGGTAATAAGGCAGGAACATCGTAATTTTGTCCTAATGGAACAAAGCTCAGTGTTTTTTTAAAATCAGTATTTAAAATGCTGAAATTCTTTGTCAAATTTTAATCAAATCACAGTAATGAGTGGATTTGGTTTTGGGAGGAAGGTACATCATAAAAAAAGAAACCTTAAACAGCAACCTAGCAGAGTTTCCTGAGCTAGACTAGGTTATATTTGTTATATGAATGAAGGTTAAGAAGTTCACTTCAAATAAAAATTTAAGATTGATATGCAGTAGTTTGCTACCAAGATGGCAACAGCAGAAACATTTTTTTATTGGGACTTAAGAAATCATTGAGTGATATCACAGTCCATCTTTTATGCTATGTTCTTAGCTGTCTGGAGTGGCCAACTGTGTGGTCTTTGGTTGCTTCAGTCTGTCTTCCCTAAGGTTCAATTTAAAGTTGCTCCTCTGATTTCCTGGCTCTGAATTAAACTTAAAATTTGTTTTATGCCAAAGATTTGATTCTCTTCATCTGGATGTAGCCTTTTCAATGGGAGAAACAGTTCATCACTCATCCAGTGATGAGATCAAGTGACTCCTTCTGTCTCAGCTGACTGCAGGTTTCCCCAATCTTATAAAACAGTACATTTGCATAAAGACTGAAACTAGCACCACAACAGATAATAATGGCAGCGGAAACAGGTGAGAGATATAGTGGGAAGAAATCAGGGATAACAAGACAAGAGAAGGTAAAACAGGAAGTAACTAAATTCACCTTTCCTGGGATGTGAACTTGACAAAAAGACAGAAAGACAATCAAGGAGACAGGACTAGGGAAACAGAGTAGGATCACAAAAGGGAACTAACAAACCCAAAGTCATCAATAAGCTAGCAAAAAAAACTACAGGCGACATGAAATGCGATTAAAACTAATGTGTAAATTCTATGCAATTTTTTTCTTGATCATTATTCTTGAATATTAATATACAAATTGTCATGACCATTGATCAATCACCATGAGTACCATTCACAGATTGTTGGGGGATGGCTGCAATCACGTAAATGGAGGCCATTCACGTGAAAAGGGAAAGACCTTGGCCATGTCTCTATGTGGGTACTTGTGTGTACTTGCGTTTTCGCGGACTCCTTATACGTTATCAGTCGGACACCAAGTACGGTTTCAAGTACACATCAAGCCGAGAACGCATAAAATTCCTGGATGTGTTCTCGCTCCACCCGTTTTATTGAGCATGCATCAGTGGTGACTTGTGTGGACTTGGTACAGCTAAATATCCTGTGATGCATTTCGTCCAAAAATCAATCGAAGCAATGGCGGAGAAGCGTGGCTAAAAACTTTTAACAATTACTGTTTCTGGGTCACAAAATAAACTTTTAAGATATTTTCAGGCAAGAATGTAGCTGTGTAAACTTCAAATATCTACTCGATTTATCAAGACATCACATATTCGCAAAAGTGCTCTGATATTTTCGGAGACGTCGGTCACCCACCAGCTTGATAGCTGACCAGGAGGTCGAGGCTCACTCTAGCCCGGCGAGAACAGCGCAACCCCCGGCACATTGTTTTCAAACACCCTGCGGTCTTTTGCTACTCATATAGTTCAGTGTTTTATTTGTTGATGAGTAGATTGGTTTGGCTGAGACGGCAGTAAAAACTCCGGACCCTCATGTTCCAATTGTTCAAATCGCGAGGCTCGCATACTTAGAATTGAGACACGTCTCTTAACTCCCCACTCAAACCAGCGTGCCCCTCTGTCCAGGTGATGTGTACATTCTTGTCATTGAAAGAGTGACCACTGGCCTGTAGATGTAAATAGACCCAGAATCCTGGCCTGATGGGTTAGCTTTTCTATGCTGAACAACAGTTAAGAGGTTGTTTGACTTCCCCAATCCTCCTGGCACTTAACAGCATACACTATATGAATCAGTTTGTGCCCAGAGTCTGGATTGTTGGTACAATGTTTGGCACAGCATGTTTGGGGGTTTGAAAGCCACGGAGACTCTGTGTTTAGAAAAAATGTGTCTCAACTGTTCCGATACTCCTGACATGTAAGGGATCATTAAGGGTTTTCGCTTAGGCAGCAGTTGTCCTTCTCTGATCAGTAAATTGTGGTACGTCCTGAGATTTGATTTTCAGCCAGGTGTCATTTACATACCTGAACCAATGGCTTAGTGGTGTTCCAGGTGTCAAGGCGGGAATTATGCATGGTACATGAAACTGGAATGAGGGTCTGGAAATGGTACGTGCTGCGTGAAACTTGAACGAGGCTCTCTGAAACAGAGGGAGAGAGAGGTGTGTTTGACACTGTGGTAAGGAGACTAGAGGAGATGTAACAGATGGTTTCTATGCTTTACTTTGTTAGCAGGTGGAGAGTGCCTAGGGGGGAGGCAGTGTTGGCTGGCTGAAGAGAGTGAGCTGAGAATCCAACTGAGTGATCCAGGATTGCAGTGGCAGGAGGGCAGGCACCTGAGGAGTGTAGAGTCCGTGACCTTGAGCCAGCAAGAGTTTCAAGAGGTTACCAGCACCCTGATGAGTGGAATGACTGCGAATATAGAGTATGATGGATCCGTGAAGCTACTATAACATAAGGAGAATGAGGTAAGTTTAACAAGAACACAATTAATCAGAAGAAGCACAGATGGTCTACCACTATCGTGGTTTAGCAGAGAAACTGGCGAAGAATAGTTGCATGCGCTGGTCTTAAATACTGCTGGCTGCATATCCCAGATCACAAGCAGGTGAGTATGACAAGTGTGTTGATGGGCACTCCGCCCAGAGGTGAACTGTTCTTTCCATAGATTTTCAATTGGATTCAGGTCAGATGATTGGCTGGGCCATTCTAGCAACTTTATTTTCTTTATCTGAAACAAACTCAGAGTTTCCTTGGCTGTGTTTGGGATCATTGTCTTGCTGATTCATCCCTTGTTTCATCTTTATAATCCTGGCAGATTTTTTTTTATGAATATTGTCGCAGTACATTTTTCCATTCATCCTTCCTTCCTTTATAAAAAGCCTTCTACCAATTGTTTTACCTGATTTAGAGAAACTTGTGTTGAATGCAAAACCGTGTGGCACTCCAAATGACGTTGTTCCTCCCCGTTTTCTTAAAAAGGTATTACCCACCATCAGACCACACAAGACTAGTATTAATACTAGTCTTCTCTCTGGTCAAGCACCTAAGGAGTTTAAGCATGCAGTCATACTCCCTTTTCTTAAGAAACCAGCTTTAGACAGCTCTGTCTTATCAAATTTTAGGCCCATCTCTAAGCTTCCCTTTCTTAGTAAGATTCTGGAAAGGATTGTTTATCCTCAATTGATGGACTACTTGAAGGACTCTCAATTGTCGGAAATCTTTCAGTCCGGCTGTAAGCCATTTCACAGTATGGAGACGGCCCTTGTGAAAGTTATGAATGACATTCTGCCTCTGCCCTCTGCCTTAGGGTGTGCTACAAGGATACATCCTTGGGCCATTATTGTTTTCACTGTATCTTTTGCCTCTTGGCGCAATATTTCGAAAACATAAAGTCCCTTTCGATCTATATGCTGATGACTCCCAGCTTTATTTACCTTTTAGTCATTCGGATAGTCTCCCATGTCAACCCCTGCTTGACTGTGTTAGTGATGTTAAAGCATGGATGGTAAAAAACCTTTTAAATTTTAATGATTGTAAGACAGAAGTAATTTTATTTGGTCCAAATTGTTCCTCTGACGCTCCAGATGTTGATCTTGCTGCTTAAAGAGTTTGAATACAAATCTTGGAGTAAAAATTGATTCTGCACTTACCTTTCATAGTCACGTAAACGGGGTGGTAAAAGCAGCATTTTCTATCACCTCAGACACGTATCGAAGGTTAAGCCCTTTCTTTCCAAGCGTGACCTGGAGAGTGTTATTACTTTTGTAACTTCACGCTTGGATTATTGCAACTCTTTTAATAGGGGTTGGGCAGGGAACATTGGCACGCTTGCAACTAGTGCAAAATGCTGCGGCTCGATTTTTAATTGGCAGAAGGAAATTTGACCACATCACTCTGGTTTTGGCCTCTTTACCTTGGCTTCCTATTGCTTTTAGGATCCGTTTTAAAGTCCTTTTATTGGTTTTTAAATCTTTTAGTGGCCTGGCACCTGTATATTTGTCTGATTTGTTGAAGCCCCATGTCCCCACTCGGTCCCTTCGGTCAGCGGAGCAGCTGTTGCTTTCAGTCCCTAAGGCACGGTTGAAACTTAGAGTAGACCGAGCGTTCTCTGTTGCGGCTCTGATGCTCTGGAATAACCTTCCTCTCCAAATTAGACAAGCTACATCAGTGCCAATTTATAAGTCCACACTAAACACTTACTATTATTCCCTGGCTTTTAACTCTGTGGGTAACTGACTGTCTTTTATTATTTTATTGTTTTTATCTGTTTTTTGTTATACTGTATTTTAGTTAGTTTTGTACAGCACTTTGGTCTCCCTAGTGTGTTTTTAAAGTGCTATATAAATAAATAAATAATGATGAATTATATAAAGTGTGCTTTAAAAAAAGCCCCACACTATAATGTTCCAACTTCAAAACTTCACTGTTATATGTAGTGCCTTTTGACCTCCAAACATGGTGTTTATTATGGAGTTCAGTTTTGGTTTAATCTCACCAGACTATTTTCTCACACTATTTTCAGAGTCAGAAAAATAATCCCTAAGGAAATTTACAGGCTTGTCTAAATGTTGCTCAGCAAACTTTAAACTAGCTTCAACAAGCTTTTTGTTCAGCATAGAGTCTTGCATGGTGGGCACGCATACAGGACATGGAAGTTAAGAACATTACTTAAATTTTTCTTTGAAAAATTGTACCTGCTTATATTCCAGGTATTTCTGTAGCTCTCCACAAGTGCTTCTTGGCTCTTAGGTCACTCTTATGCTATATTTTTTTCATTCTTCTGTTGGAAACCTTGTATGGAGCACCTGGTCATGGCTGGTTTATGGTGAAATGATGTTCTTTCCACTTCTGGAGTATGGCTCACAGTGCAACACTGATAGATTTCAGATGCTGCCATTACTTTCCATGCCTTTTTGTACCGTCCTTTCTTCATGTGTTCAATGTTTTTTCCCTGTATAATTTCTCTTTTTTGTTTTTTTACATAAACTTAATTTATGGACATCTGTGGTTGGATTTCTTTGCATGTTTGGACTGAATGGGTTGTTACGAACATCTGGTGAAAATTTCATGTCAATAACAGTGACAGTGAGCAGTTTGTTTTTCTTAATTAAGTCATCTAATAAAGTTCTAATAGAGTTTTCCAAGTGTCTTGGAGAATTTAATACACAATAAAAAAAAAAACCAAGGCCTGTAATTGTAAAATGATGTCCTGCTTTATATAAAAATATTACTTTTGCTTTTTCCATTTTAGCTTGGAAATGTTCTTAAGTATAACAATTTGGTATTTGAGCTTCTAGCCTTTTCTGTCAGTTTAAACCAGTGTGGTCAGCCTTCTCTACCTTCTGTGGTCTGCCACTCACTAGATATTTTCAGTTTTTTGAATGATTCTCTCCCTAGACATGATTGTGCGGGAAAATCCCAGTAGATCAACAATTACTTATATACTCATCAGCAGTTTCTGAAACACTCAAGCCCATCTGGCATTGATATTCCCCATTTTGATGCTTGGTTTGATATTTCCATTAATTAGCTGCGGAACAAATGTACCTAATAAAGTGGCTGGTGTGTGTGTGTGTTTCACGGGCTTAAAAACCAGGCAGGTGCAACTGTTTTTGTGAATCTGCACTATATAAATAAAACTGAATTAAATAAATAACTTTAAAACATGAAAATAATTTGAAAATATTGATTTCAGGGTTTTTTCTAGATCATATAAGTGTAAATATTTTCAATTATTTCCAGTCCTTTAATACAAAAGTGATGAACAATAGCTTGAAGTATATCAACAGACATAAGAAATCATTTGTCTATGAGAATTATACAATCAATGTAAGTTTTCTATTAGGGAAATCTTCTCTTCCTTTAGATTATGTATGCACTGAGTTCTGCTGGGGAAATTTAACATCTCGGGCTCATTTACAACAACTATTAGCCACAGCATCATCATCATTATTCACCAATGAGACAGCCAGAAGTAGAACAGATAAGACAACAGGACACTCACACATCTGGTGATAGGGTTATGTCACCACACTGCAGCATTTGCTCTTTAGTAATATGGGCTTACTGATTTCAGAAATAATACCCATTTTGCTCTACCAACTGTAAACATGATATGTCCTGATGTTTTTTGCAATACCTGCGAATGCTTTACTATATCCAAACAGCAGCAAAACATAACAAATTTGCTCATTTTGTTATGAAATTTGGCATCCAAGATAAACCATAAGTTTCCCTGAATTTATCTAAAGCATGGACTAAGGGAAAGAGAAAGAGCTTATTGGGTATTTCAGTGGTATTGAGGGAGCAACAGAGTAAAATTGATGACTAACACTTAATGTCACTTTTTAGTCAATATTTCTGGGTATAGTTCCAGAACTAAATTATCTATTAATTGCCCTAACCTGAAATCGGTAACAAAACCTGCATCACATCATGCATCAGATGAAATACTACCTGCAGCTTTTCCTGGCTTAGCTAATGATAGGGAACAGTCTGATGATGTTTTTTCTCCAGATGCACAATGTTCTAGTGATCAGGACTTTGAAGAGCCATCTTCAAGCAGTTCTGTCCCCCAATTATTCACTCAGTCAGAGTTAAAAGACTTTGTATTAGATTTGAGTCTGCCAAAGGAAGCAGCTGAGTTGCGCGAGTCTAAGCTCAGTAAGAAAACTCTCCTGCATCCAGGAACCAGATTTTTTTTTATATGCATCATGAGAAGGATCTTTTTCCATTCTTTGCGATGGGTAATGCCTTTGTCTTTTGTGTTGGTGTTAAAGGTGTTTTTGGTGCAAAGAGTTAAGCATAATTGTAATTACATGCCAATTGGTTATTTGGTCCACTGAAAAGAAACATATGATAATATACAAATTGTGTTGGAGAAACTAAAATAGAATGGGCACTGTTACATCCACTGACCTCTAGGGGCACTATTTGCTAGAATGGAGTTTTTTCTTTTAATCTCTTGTTTGTTTGCTGTCCTACTGTGTACCCAGTTGTTGATCTGTGTTAGGATATTCTGTTTTAGATTTTTGTAAGGGTTCTCTGTCTTTTTTTTTTAAACTACTGTAGTTTTCTCCTATTTTATGTCCAGCCGGGGCATTGGTCATTGTACTGTTGCTTTGTGGGATGAGAATAGTTTTTTTTTTTTTTTTTTATCAGACAGGGATATTTTTGTTTGTTGGTTTGGTCTGGAGACCATGAAGACTATAGCTTCCTTTGCTAAGTCATGTTTGAAACACTGAATTTGTGAAAATAAATCACTTTTATGCTGAGTTGGATTTTGTTTAGTAGTTTTAAGTTGTGGGTTGCTAGATTTACTTTATAGATTTTGTGTTACACCTTGTACCTCCTAGACTTTCATACTAAGGGCTTTAACGTAAGTGGGGGCTTGTCTGGGATTGTTCTATTGAACACGGCAGAGTTTATTGGGGGGTTTTGTTGTGAATCCTACCAGAACAGGTTAATGTCAGTGGAAAGGGTGTGCAATTGCTGCTCATAATAAAATTCTTGTGTTGAAATAATTGCTCAAAAGAGAACTTAAATCTGTTGTTTTCAAGGGGCTAACAAAGGAGTGATCTCTCTGCAAAGAAACTGCTACTGCCTCTGTTGCAGAAGCTACTGCTCATCCTGATGTTACATCTGGGGAGAGGATGAGTACACCCATTGCTGTAATGTTATCCCAGATACATCACAGGGAGATGAAACAACACAATTTTATCCAGTAAAAGTCAAACAAATGATATAAAAGAAAGATTTTCTCTTTTTCTTTCAAAATACAGTTGTAGCTGCGTATGTCGCAGTTACTTGCCAACAGAAATCGCACGTTGTAGGCTAGACCTAGCCTTGCACTTCCAGTCTTCGTGGCCTTCGAATTCAAAGCAAAATTTAAAATTTGTGACAAAACTTTTCATGATTACCCATTTTAATTATTATTTCTTGTAACGCAGCATCTTTGAATTAGGTAATGTCAGCTATTTTCTGGAAAACAGCAGAGGGGCGGGGTGTTGGTTGGTGCGTTGCTTGGATGCAATGGAGGAGTGGAGCAGTGGGTTCAGGGTGCGGTGTCAAGTATGGCTGAGTTTTGCAACCGGTGAACATTATCTAATCATCCCTTCCCTATTTCAGTAGCAGCTGGGCTGGAGAGGAGGATAGAGCGGCTACAGCAAAGAGCAGGAGTAGCAAGCAGCCCAAAGTGTCAGCAAAATGTGTGAAACGAAATTCTAATAATTTTTGTTTCACACTACCTAATTATTGGCTCACACTAATTATTTTGTTTCAATAATTTCGTTAAAACTACCTTGAAAATATGGGATAACAATGACTTCCTAGTCATTGTGAATAAAATAAACACTGAAAGGGAACATTCTGAGCAGTGTCGGGTCCTTCAGGGTTACAATCAGGAATTGTGTGCTTTTGAAGGAAAGGAAGTGTAATCTTCCAGCAACCTGAAAAGGTACCTTTACTCATTAAATGTACACCTCTATTAAGGTAAGTTGTATGACAAAACCCATGCTTAGTCCTGATTAGACCATGAAGAGCACTTACTGATTTCCCCTATGACTTTGCAATCCATGTAGAATCAGGATGAAGCATCCCAGCTCTTCACTGACAGGTCTCCAATTAGTAGTGGCAGCTAAAATCCTCACATTGCTTTATGACGTCTGACAAGTGTTATTTTTATCTGCTGCCATAATCATGGTTGCAATAACCACTTGGTGATGGTTTGTGGAACACCTGCAGTCACAATTAAAAGAAACCAGTGTTCTCTATTTGTAAGGAAAAACACAAAAAGAACAATGGTCACAAACAATTTATATGTTGCATTGTTTGAAAAACATTCTTAGGGCAAGGCTGTAATC
>VURO01025030.1:18416-36483 GCA_015108175.1 Pelvicachromis taeniatus
TTTTTTTTATTTTTTTGTTTTTTTTTTTTTTTTTTTTTTTATTTTTTTTATTTTTTATTTTTTTTTTTTTTTTTTTTTTATTTTTTTTTTTTTTTTTTTTTTTTTTTTTTTTTTTTTTTTTTTTTTGTGTGATTATTTTTTTTTTTTTTTTGTGCTTTTTTTTTTTTTTCTTTTTGTGATTTTCTTCTGGCACGTTTTCACATGGATTTTCTTTCTTAGTAAAGTTGGACTCGTTTTCTTGTTTCTTTCTTGTCTCTTGCAGAGACTGCAAAGACTCCTGAAGTAAGATCCTTTCTTCTGTTTGTCTGAGTTGGTTTCTGATGGCTGTGTTCTCCTGGTTTTGCGCCTTTAAATCATTTTTTTCACAAAGAGCCTCAATGGTGCAGAGTCTGGCTCAGCGGGCTCTTTGTTCTTGCTCTTTGCAGCTTCCTCTTCTAGATTTTTTGGAGTTTTGACGAGCTGCTCGTGGAGTTGTTCGCTCTCCTCCTGCTGTGTTTTACATTGGACCTCCAACTCAGCTTCTCTAATGGTTTTCATGACTGTGTGTGGAGCTTCTGCAGTTTGTGTTGAAGCGTCCACACTCTGTGTTGCTGTCTTCAGGAGCATCACTCACCTCAGGGGTGAAGTTCTCCTCTGTCTATTTCATCAGTCATATTATATAGACTGATTTCTCAAACAAGGTAAATGGTAAATGGACTGATTCTTATATAGCGAGTACTCTCCCGGAGTACTCAAAGCGCTCTATACAACACCCACATTCACCCAATCATACATTCATCTAATACATTCATTCGACAGATGCATCGGAGAGCAACTTGGGGTTAATATCTTGCCCAAGGATATTTGGCATGCAGACTGGGGGAGCCAGGGATCGAACCACCAATCTTCCGATCAGTAGATGACCTGCTCTACCACCTGAGCTACAGGTTACGGTATGAAGCCACGGTATGAAGATGTTGTAGCAGAAATCCCTTCTGCTACAGGGATCCACCATCCTCCATCTGGATGGTGGATGCTAAACCCAATATGATTAATTTCTGCACAAATTAATTAATTTTTAGCTAAACAAATGATAAAGTAAAAGTCGGTATGTGTATTTAACTTTATAGTTTTTGGAAACCAGTCCCTTTTTTTTTGGCTAACTTTGTCATGCAAACATTGTGTCATAACCAGGTAAATGTATACTATCCTTCTGGATTTTTGACTCAACATAGCTCGTGAGCTAACGCAAGTCAAAGCATTAATCCAGTTTAGCATCCTTTAAAGCTCTTTATTGCGCCTATTGGATTGAAATTGGATTACACAGGAATGATTTAATTAGAACAAACAACATTAGCAGTAACAATTACATCATAGTGCTATCAGTTAGGAACAGCCTCACATGCTCTTACATGTGCTGTCACATAGTATATTTGGGTTATAGCATTCTTGACTTGAAAGTAAAACATGTTTTCGTTCCACGTGTGGATGTTTCCTGAGCAAAATGCAAAAATCCTAATGAGGAATAATGGCTGCAGGTCATTCACAGAAAACGCAGTATCTCCAGTGCATGCATAAAAAACGTGTTAATGTTTAAGACACTGATAAATGATTAAAATCATGCAAAGTTAGGTGAATGCTGCCGTGCATGCTGACAGGCAGCCGATCCGGCTCAGGCTGGCTTCTGGTGGATTTTGCTCAGATGTCTTTGCCGCAGTCGGGGCACAGGATGTCGTCTTTGGATGTCAGGAAACCTCGACCGACCAGAGACACGCAGCACCGTTTGCAGTTAAAGCAGTCGTTGTGCCACTGGCGCTGCTCGAAAGAGATGTACTTGCTCCCCCCAAGACCTGAGATGGAGAGAGGAGTCAGCAAAGAGTAGTCCCATGATCTGGGTAATGAAATAACTCCGTAATTGATGGTGAGTGGATCCACGCAGGATGCTGAGGAGGGGCTGTTTATACTGTGATCGTCACTTAAAAGCAGTTCAGAACTGCTTTTAAGGAGACTCCCATGATCAAAAGTTTGCAGTATTACATTTGTCTTCGTTCTGGGTGCAATATTTAAAGTGCTGCTTTAAGTCGCACTTGTGGTTGCCCGCTGGCCCAAAATAAAAAGCGATGAAAGCCACGGCCACAACTGTTTAAACTTGTTGTTCAGTCTTTGAAAACAAGTAGATAATTTGTCTCACCTGGAAGTATTTTTGGCCAATTATTTGTTTAGTAACATTTTGACATTGCACGATAAACTCGCTGAACATTTTATCAGATAATGCGAATGCAAATGGTTAATCAGACATTAAAAGATGAACCGGCTGAAGTTTAAACCGAGTTCTAAAGGTGAACCTTGGACTAGTAAGGTGTACTAGTTTACTCAGTCCTGAAGAATTAGGTTCATACGTTACCTGACATAGAAAATACAAAAGATAGTCCATCCTTTCAAGTGTTCCCGTGTGTATGATTTCAGACTGATTTTGTGTTTACCCATAGTCATTCTTATTTAAGGGGGAATTCAGTTTCTGGAGATCAAACCTGCCCTGGAGGATATTTTTACGGTAATGTACCGTTGTTCATTTATTGCCAAATACCTTCAATGCTCACGCTAATTACAGATCTACTGGAATGTAACAGCTTCATGCTGGCAGATGTAGCTGCCAGTAGTTTAGTATAATTTAACAGGGAAAATTGTTAAAGCGTGGACTTAAAATCATAATTCCAACATATTTCTAGTAATTACGTGTTCTAATGAGTCTCGACTCAACATGCCAAGCTCATTTGGACAAGAATCCCCTTTGTACAGTCAGCAAACTGATGCCACAGCTAAACTAAGCACCTTAATAGTTTATCCTGAACACTGTGGGTCATAAGAATTAAACGCATAAAGCAAGAAAATGAAAAATGTAAAGGTGTAGAGTATTGGTAACTCCCTGAAAACCGGTTACATGTTGGATGCGTAACACATAGGGCAGTACTTCTGATATGAGTGTAGCGTGACCTTTACCGCTGATTGGGGTGGTGCAGTAAGCACATTTCTTAGCAAACAGGTTGCAAAAGCAATCAAGGCAGTAGGCAAAGTCATCTCGAGAGGTGAACCTCTGGCCGGCCAGCTGCTGCTTGCACCCGATGCAAACGAAGCACTCCTTATGCCAAGGCTGGTCGCGATAGTTCACACCTCCAGTGGTGATGGGCTGAAAAAGAGCATTTTACAAATGTTTTAATGACCAGCAGGGGGGATACCTGTGGTTGTGAAAAGACTGAGTCCTGTAAAACTGCTATAAAAGTGGGGAAAACAACCCTCAGACCAACCACACCACCGACACCGTGGTGGTGGAAATGCTTATCTTGAGGCTTCAAAACACGTCTTCACAAACATTCAGGTTATGTCACCATAGCTACATGTTTTGTACCGTCTGTGTCAGGCATATATTGACTCTTAAGGTCTAAAAATACCTTTTCAAATGTTTTTAATACTGTGACAGAGCAGAAAGACACTGACAATCCAGCTGTCAACCATAATCTAAAGTAAAAATTTAGAATAAGGTGAGAAGACCAGGATTCCACGCCTCAGACTAAAACTCTGTAACTCCCACCAAGTTAAATATTTTTCTTACTTGAGCAGTCAAACTTGGCACACAGGTGCATCTTAAGCCCCTGAAGGTTCTTATCTATAGCTCATATAATGTCATGTTGCCTAGCAACTACCAAGAAATGTGTTTAAAAAGACCCGTTTTTAACATTGATATATCCATAAAGCTTTTTAAATAACAAAGTGTCACTTTTGATTTCACTATAAAATAAACAAATAAGCATGAATTTATATTTACGCAACATAAATAATGCATGATATTTTATGCCATCATTAGGTTGCCTGGCAACCTTGTAGCAGTGGACTCAAATGACCTGTTTTTGGTCTTTGTTGACCTTTAAAACCACAAAAGTTGAATTATACGTGCCTGACAGCTACCTAGTAATGGGCTAATATAACCAGATTTTATCATGGACATAAATTGCGTTTGGATTTTCTCACTGTGATTAAGTATGATTAAATATCAGTGCGCAAACCATACTGTACATGAAGGTATTTCGCAGAAAGACTAACATATGCTGTGAAGTGGTATTACACCCAAATAAAGGGGCAAACCTCACCCAGTATTGCAGCTAAAGCTAAGCCCGTCTTAAACATTTAAGCCATGCATAGTTTGCTTTGCTTGATCCTTGGAGTTGACGTTAGAAATTGAGGTATTTTGTTTGCTGTACTCGTGGATGTGGATTATCAAGCCACCACCAACATGTCATGTGATGTTGACTGAGAGGAACCGATTATGTTGGGCTTTTTTTTTAAGTTCACTATTGTTCCTGTTTGTTTAGGTAATGTTGTTTGTAAAAAGAAAAATCCGATACGACTGCTCCTGTTTTTTCTACATCTCCGTTTCATTTACCGCCTTTTGCCTTTGTAAACCAGTGTAACTTCACATTCTTGTCATTTTTGTGCATTTGTTGTTGACTTAGTCACAGGGGAGGCAGATGACTGCTCTCTCAGCTTTTAGCACAAAAATACGCCTCCGATCTCTGCCTGTGTGACCATCTGTTTCCTGCCCAGAACTGTTACGTACCATAGATGTGAATCTTTTACCCTCCTTCATTGCATGTATTTTCATTATGGCAGCATTTGCATTGATTTGGACGATTTATCAGGCCAAGCAAACAGAGACAGTTTTAAATGTCAGATCAGTTGAATCTTCAGCTTAACACACATTGCGTTGATTATTAGCCACAGCGTGTCGCTTTACCTTCTTGCAGTGGACGCACTGCAGAGCAAACTGCTTCTCATAGCAGGGCAGACAGTAGTTGTTGGCATCCTTCTGGACAAAGCTCCTGGTGCCGATGGGCTGCTGGCAACGGTTGCAGGTGAAGCAACTCTCATGCCAACTGTTGCCCTTATGCTCCATCTTTTTAGAGCCTGGTCGGTGCACAGGACGGAGAAGGAGACAAAGAGAGTGACTAACAAATCTCATTTATCCGTTTGATCCATCTGGTGCTGATGTATAGTTTTGTTGTCCTTTGGGAAATCTCCAACTTTCTAAAGCTACCGTGGCTGTAAAAACTCAATAGCGGAGGTAAGAAGGCCCTTCATTACCACTAAATATGCTTCCATTAGCCCATCAGTTCTTTTTAGTTCTCCTGCAGAGTGGACCGTTTGAATCACTGTTAAACTAAGTCATCAAATTTCTGATAACTGGAGCATTAAAACCAAAGGTAACGCAGTCATGCAAAATGGTAGACTGATATTAACTCACCTCTGTGGCTGCTGTGGGAATGGACACTGGTTTGGGAGTGGTTTTGTGTGTTTTACACTGGCTGTGGTTGCAAACGCTGCAACACTTGGACTGTGTGCAACCGGGACACTGGACTATTTTATCCCTCCATGTTTATATTATTATTGCAGTGGAGGTTGTTTCTTACTGATATCAGCAATTTGACGAATAAATTATATATTTGAATTTCGTTGGTTGTCCTATTTTGCCCACGGCTGAAATTGTTGGTCATACCTAGAATGTGTGTGTCAGTAACCTTAGAGTTTCCTCACCCGGCATGATGGTCTTCAGACAAGCGTGGCACTTGGCGGAGTACTCGTTGCTGTAGCACTCGATGCACATGAGAGCTTCATCTTTGGTGGCAAAGGGCCGATCAACCAGAGACCGGCTACACTTGTTGCAGAGGAAGCAGTCGCTGTGCCAGTGGCGATCCTTGTACGACAGATCCTGCAAAGACAAACACTCTCAGGTTCTGTGGTCCGTGGAAATATTACAACAACAGCAAAAACAAAAATCACTGTAAGAAAAATGTAGCTGTTAAAACGTGGATATTTTACCTTGCTCGTGCAGCTGATGAGCTTCTGGCACACTTCACAGGTGTTGGAGAAGAGCGTCTCATAGCACTTGATGCAGTAGGGCTTTTCCTCCCTCAGGATGTACTTCTGCCCGTACAGGGACTGCTGACACTCTGTACAATCATAACGTTCGCCCATTGCGACTCTTTTGAGTCCTATGCTCTGTAAGATAGCGCCGTTAAAGTTGCATAAGTGCAGCCACACACAGAAGCAAACACTGGCTCCAAATTAATCACATTTGTGCAGTTAGAGACTTTTCTACAAAAGAACCACAGTACTATCTCAGGACCACGTGGCACATAAACATATTAATGATCATCATGCCTTTATGAACATGTGTAACCCAGCTGAAATTCTTCTGAAGTTAATAAAGTACTACACTCAGCAAATTAGCTAAAGGAATGTTACAAATAGCTTTGAAAACGGGGTTAAAATGAAGTCAACTCGAACGAGTGTAAAACTAAGATTAAAAGTAGGTAAAAAAACAAACAAACACGTAATGGAAAATCTGTGTATATTGTTATTGGAGGGGTAAAAGTAAAAAGAGCAATTGAAGAATGATTTACAGTTAAATTCTTGCTTTAAGAAGTGGTGGATTTAAAGAAAGCCCCTACTGAAAGTCTTATGCAACATCCAGAAATCAGCTTTTGGAAGAGATTTTGCTTGTTTATACAGTTGGAGGAGTTTCAGTCTTGCTGGTTTTCGAGAAAGTCGGTGCATATTTAATTACACCCATAGGCTCAATTCTCTCCTAAATGACTATAAAGGTCAGTTAAAAAGACTATTATTGACTTAAATTTGAAAGAAAAGATCTAAAGCTTCTTTGTGGTCAGGGAGAAGGAAGGGTACCCTGGGGTGTCTTTGTAGAAATGATTTAATAAAACAACACTTTAAGAAATAACAGCTACTTTAGCCTGCACGAAACAGCTATTTTACAGTCTGCCTACCATGATTCTTGTGTTTCTACTTCCAAA
This sequence comes from Pelvicachromis taeniatus, assembly GCA_015108175.1. Lineage (NCBI taxonomy): Eukaryota > Metazoa > Chordata > Actinopteri > Cichliformes > Cichlidae > Pelvicachromis > Pelvicachromis taeniatus. The sequence goes on from VURO01025030.1 coordinate 25,259, forward strand.
AAATACTTCATTATGAAGTAAGAATGTAAAGTAGCATGCTACTTGAAGGATTTGTACTGTATCAGTTAAAATACAACAGCTAGTCTCTTGTTGGTATTTATGACATTGTTTTCAGATGCTTTTTAAGTGAACTGATAACTGCTCGACCTCTTTATTCGAGGTAACGTTTCATTTTTAATTTGAAAGTTTTCACAGAACCTTATCACCCACGTAACCCTTTTGACTTGATGGCAATGATGTTGGGATCCTGTTGGGTGTCAACTCCCATCTATACTCACTATGTTCCCCAAATATATTTCAAAATCAGTGCCCGCCATACTCTTCTGTACCCTTTGTGCCTTCTTTTAGTCTGCCTTCTCTCACTCTATACATGCTTCTATGACTTATAAACCTTCTATACCATCTATACTTTTTAAAAACAAACAAAACAACCACTTAATAGCCCCACATAAATCACCTTTAATCCTTTGCAAATCCTCAGTCCTTTCAATGCATTCCAAAAAACCCCAATGGAACCGCTTCACAAACCTTTTGTAGCCCTTCATAAACTATTTATACCTCTTCGTGAATCTTTACATCGCTTATCTGCACCTGGATTTGTCATACCCCCAATAAACCCTCAAGAACCTCCTCAAAACCCTCCTAAAAACCCACTGTGGCTGCTATACTTATTCATAAATCCTTCGTGCCCATGATAATTCATGTGTAGCCTTCTATAAATTCCTCAAAAACTTCCTGTATCCTCCACACCCTATCATAAACCCTTCATATTTCTCAATATTAAAAGCCTTTACCCTTCCTCTCTACCTTTTAAACTCTTGGTACATGTCTTTGACACTGAATTAGAAAACGTCCTTTAAGAGTTGTGTGCCCTTTTCTAAGCCCCCTTGCTACTTTAACTGAGTTTATGTAAATGTCATTATGCCATGGTGTATTGGCCAAATATCAGATAAACTTTTTCAAATGTACTGAAAAAAAAAGTCTGTGTTCACTTTTCTCTCACTCCCTCTAAAAAGTTGCTCAACCATTAATCCGCTAAACCTCCAGAGAAAGTTGGACAATATTCAGCTAATTATGGGGAATTTACAAATACAACAAGTAACCCTATACGAAATTTATCATGATACAGATTTAATGCATGACTTAATTGGTGAGAAAAGCAACTCAAAGATCAAAGACTAAAATCTTACCGGAGTATCAGAAGAGCAGCCTGGTTGCAGTCAAGGACCCGAGGTGTCTACTGAGCGCTGTGGTCCTTCTCCTTTATACAGCCTGAGCATGATGTGACCTACACTGAGGCGTGGACGCGGAAGCAGTGGTATGACCACAGTGGGCAGGTTAAATTCAGACGGGTATAAAGTCGAACAAAAAAAAGCTGTAAATCCCCCAAAATCCTGCTGTGAAAAGTGCTAAACAAACACTAGCAAATAAAAAATCATCTGTGATCAGCTTTAGTTTGAAGTTTGCCCATTTATAAATAACACTTGTTTTTCTTACCCATTATAAATCTTTAAGATTGTCCTTGTGCTGGTCTTTAGTGGTGTCCAGAGGATTTTCCATTTTAATGGCTTTAAACTAATTTTCATATCCCGTTTTATACATCAGCTGTGCAAGCTAAGGATACAAAGGAACTTTACTGCGTCCTAATATGAGAGATGAGGCAGAGCATTTTCCTGGTTTCTGTCACTAAGTCGATTTTGGTGAAACTTTGTGAAGAGGTAAGGATTAAAGAATCAGAACCGGTTAATCTTTGATGTGGATGTGGATCACATTCTTGTGAAATAGAGCATTATACTTCTTAAAGCGCTGCCTTGTTTCATTTACTGATGTAATTTAATCTTGGATGAATTTCTGTCTGCCTGTCATTGCAAGACTTTGACTCAGTCCAGCGATGGTCAAACTTCTTCTAGTCTTCACTGAACAAAAACAGCCCTGCAGTTTGTACCAATCGCAGTAAAAGGGAATTTGACTAAAATAAAAATCTGTAGTGAATCTGAAGTGACTGCTGTGACGTTTCAGTCACATTTTCTCATTGTGAGGCTCAAATCTGTTTTCTCCAGACACTGATTATCATTTCATTTAGACTTTCATGTCTCTGATCAACGAAATACTAACTTATTATTTTTCAGTTTCCTTAGCTTTGAAGTTTAGAGTTTTGGATTATTTCCGGATACTTTTTTCTTACGTATGTATTAGTCTGTGCAGATGCAGAGACTGACTGAAACGCTGCCTGCCACAGGTATTTTTTCCCCTTGGTTGAAATAATATTTTGCTAACTCTGGCTTTGTCTGGCTTAGTTCTTGACCAAATAGCTACAGCACCAAGCAAACAGCAAATCCTGTTAGAAAATTTAACCTGCCAAAGCTTCACTTGCATGTGTGCAAGCCTGGTCGTCAGTAAGGGTAGTTAACTCAACTCATATCCAGACGTAGGTTTAAAATGGAAATAAAGAAAACAAAAACATACCACACAGAGGAAGATTTTGCACAAACGTATCTGCTTCTCTTTGTATAATGTGGATTATTTCTAGCTCCAAAAGGCTGATATTCGAGTCAAATTGATTTCTTTTCTGCACCCAATAAGAAGCCAAGAAAAAGTGATATAAGATCAGGTTTGCACACCTAAACGTTGTAATACTTTACTGACTGACAACATAAGATTGTGCCTGCAGGTGGCCCCACAGCTTCAGTTTAGAAGAAGTCAATAATTATGCTTTGCATTCACTTGAATATTTTTGCAACAGGATCCCAGAAATTTGTCCGTTTTTTTCTGTAATCTTGTGAAAAGATCCTTGGCATACGTTACAGTACCAGACGCAAGAAAATAAAATAATTTCTTAGAGGACATTTAATCTGATAGAGACAGAAATAAAAAGCGAACAACAAAAACATCTAACAAGAGCAGTCTGCGAGTGCATGCCTTCACTAAGGCTGAAAAATCCCCCAACACCATGTGTGACTCCCTGAATTTGGCATCTGTTGAGAAGACGTGTCATGAATTTTTCCCAATTTCCCAATGTTAAAGAATCTATGTGAAAAACACGTCTGTAGACATCTGGATCGACTCCATAAATTAACCAATAAACTGTGTTAGACTCTTCATTCAAATCCAGCCATACCTAACAAAACAGACAAACTGAACCAATTAGATAACCTCCTTAGCAGAATTGACAAAAGTCACAAAAACCTCAAATATGAAAGGCTGCACTGTCCTTAGAGCTCAGATTTGGCTCGAAATGCTGATGAGCAAAGTGGCGACTGAACAACAGGCTTCACATAAAGTTACTAAAAACTCGGACATTACTTACTGTGGACGGTTGTTGATTTGAAGTTCTGCCGTGGTCATAAGCCCTGTTGGATCAATATAAATGTTTTTAAATTTAGTTTATTGAATTAGTCACGGACAATATCCAATCAAGTGTTTCATACAGCACTTGTTTTTTTCACAAACAACTGAAACCTTTCATATAAACATCACAGGACTATTTTTATTGCTTAAATTGAAGAATAACACTTAAAAATAAGTTACTTAATTTATTAACCTAGATTTCAATGTATTATATTACAAAAATGTCTCTCAGACCACATCTTGTGTAACAGCGGGGTGTAAGATGTGCTCATTTAAAGCCAACTGAACCTGCTTTCATAATTTTACAATATAAAACTAACTTGTTTTCACAAAACTAGAGCTAACAAAGTGCCACTATTTGGTACAGATTGTTATTGTCTGAGTAGCTTTGCATGACTCACAGTTAAAAACAATCCTTATTTGTCTTATGGTATAGTCTATAGCTCACATAGCTCATAAATAAGCCATATTTTCTCCTCCAGCAGAAACATCCCACACCCCTTATTAACAAAGAGTATAAATAGTAAGTGGGTGGGGTACTTGTGCCTAAGATATTAGGGATCTAACTGTTGTAGGCTTAATGCATCTGAAAGGAGAGAAATCTGTCTAAACATAATTATTAAACTGGTGTTGGCTGTTCGTTGTTAAATATTATCATTGGGGCAAAGATGGTGAATTAAATGGATTTTGAAGAGTTGGGAGTTCCTCAGGGCACCCGCGTAGGTTCTTTTTTTTTTTTTTTCTTGATAGCTTTTTATCCCTTATTTCCAAATAAGTATTTTCATTGTTGGACTTTACTAGCGTAGTTCAAAATATTGCGCATTCATGTTACACCTTTCTTTGACGCAGCCTTGTTTCTCAAACAAGCCATTTAGCTCCTCCCCTTTTAAGTCAACTTTCTTTGAGAAGCATTAGCAGTAGGTGAGTGGGGCTCCTGTAGCTGATATGACCATATTATGGATCTACCTGACATAAAACATTAAGAGTAAATAACACTGGCTCAGCCTAAAAGTGAAGGTGGTAGAAGCCAGCTGCTCCTGACCGAAGTAGGTGCACTGTGTTGGTCCTCTTGGGCTTTGATTTGTTTCCTATTAGAATATTAGTTTTGTCTTTATTTCCTTTTGCAATGAGTTTCTTTATTCTTTTATATCTTGTGTTTTTACCGTCTTATCCTTGGTGTTTTCATTTATTCTTTGAGGTTTATTTCTTATATGGATAAACAGACAGGTATATGACAGTTTGTAGTATATTTTTTGATAAGTGCTATTAAATTAAACTGTATCATTATATTGCAATTTCCATGACTGCTTGGATGGGACACTTAAAGGGTGTGATTTTACAGAAAGTGGTGGTTAGAGTTAGTGACAGGCAGATGGGGTTAAAGCTATCAGGAAAGCTAAAGGTGGCTTGTAAATGAATCACCTAAAATGAACTGAAGCAGAACCCAAATCTCCTGACTCTCAGCTGAGTTCAACCTGTTTAGCTGGAGGATATTTATCTAATTATAAAACAGTAACATCCATTCACCCTCTTCTTGTCTTGCCCAATGGAGAGAAGGGAATTGAACTAAGCGCCGGACTCTGTTTAGTCCTCTATGAGGCTATAGGTGGTTAGTGAACACAGTGGCTTTACTATGTCACAACCTCTCCTCATTTCCTTACCTAAGGAAAATTGCATTAATTTGATGTCCTAACCAGATTAATGCAATTTGTGCTCAAAATACTTGGAACTTGCAATCCAAGTATTTTGTCTTTTGAAGAGGGAGTTTCCATACAGGTTCAGGATTCCTTGAGACATTGCATGATATAGGCTTGTATGGGCTCAAATTGTGGTCATAAATATTTTGTACTTGTAAATCAGGATTTGTATGTGTAAAAATAATTTGTGTGTGTGTAAAAAAAATAATTTGTATGTGTAAAAAGAATTTGTGTGTGCGTAAAAACGATTTGTATGTGTAAAAAGAATTTGTGTGTGTGTAAAAAAGATTTGTGTGAGGACCAAAAAATGCCTGTGAAACTCGGCATTCAAGTTTCAACTTACAAGTACGAATTTTGACCCCATCAGGCATTTTTTGGTCCTCACACAAATTGGACATAGCCAATTTGTGTTGGCTGTGTTTGTGTTTGTGTGTTTTTTACACACACACAGATTATTTTTACACATACAAATCTTTTTTACGCACACACAAATTCTTTTTACACATACAAACCCTGATTTACAAGTACAAAACTGATTTACAAGTACAAAATATTTATGACCACAATTTGAGCCCATACGCTTGGTGTCACAAGATAATTGTTCCTTAATGCATGGCTTATTTCCAGTCACTGTTACTGTGTAAGGATCACACATTGGTACTAACGTCTGCAGAGAAAATTGTAACAATCACAAAAACATCTTTATATTTAAGAATTTGTAGCATTCATTTAAGGCAAGAAAGTATTTTTGCTAATGTATGCGTCTTCTTTGATATTGTCCATCTTGCAGAAATGCTACTGTTCCCTTTATGCAGAATAATCTGTTTTATGTGGCTTAATGTATATGGACAGAAGAGGGATCTTTTTGATTTGAAGACTTTTTGATTTTCTTTGATTTCTGTTTACTCAGTTGACCCCTTGGCTACAGAATGGTAGACATTTTTGGGATTCAGCTGGAGATGTTAAACTGTTAATCTGTTTGAACCCAAAGCAATAGTTGCACATAAAAGACCAACTTTGAGCTCCTTGTTGAAAGTCTTGTTTTTTAATTGTGACAATTTGGAATTTGTAAAACCTAAAGAATTTTGTAACTCATGGCTTTTCTTTACTCTTTTTGCCACCATTGAGACAGCAGATGAAGCCTGGCTTTTCAGGTGAGTTCGAATTTGTGAAATCTTTGGTTTCAGGAGCTGGAAAGGAGTCCCAAAAAAATTACACTTACATTTAAAGCAAAAATGTGGGAAATGCATTTCCCAGTCCAGTCATTTTCAGAATCATTCAAAAGGTCCAGTCATTGTCCTGGACCTTTTGACCATGTTTGTGCTGTTGGAGCCTTTTAATGCTATCATCTGCTATCATCAAGTTTTTCCTTCACTTGTACTAAGTGAAATTTTATAAATTTATCATACTGTTATTTAGCACCCATTAGTTGTGTGTGGTAACTGTAATGCAGCTTCCTAAGGCCCTAGCCTCACAGACCTAGAGACCAATTGGCAACCCCATGGTAACCCCCATTCACTAAGGACCCTTCAGAGGAAGCCCATTTCCGCCGCTTGTATCCGCAATCTTGTTCTTTCGGTCACTACCCACAGCTCGTGACCATAGGTGAGGGAAGGGACGTAGATCGACTGATAAATTGCGAGCTTTGCTTTTACACTCCGCTCTCTCTTCACCACAACAAACTGGTACAGCGTCCGCATCACTGCAGCCGCAGCATCAATCCGTCTGTCGATCTCCCGCTCCCTTTTCCCACCACTCGTGAACAAACTCTTCCACTTGGGGCAAGAACTCATCCCTGACCCGGAGTGGGCACTCCACCCTTTTCCGGCTGAGGACCATGACCTCGAATTTTTTGGTGCTGACACTCGGCTGGGAACCGTTCCAAAGTGAGCTGGAGGCCATCACCCGATGAAGCCAACAGAACCACATCAACGGCAAAAAGCAGAGATGAGATTCTGAGACCATCAGAATCTCATATTTCCAAAATTAAACTTGAAAAACTGACATAAACTCTAAACATTCGCCTTCAACGTAAAAGGCCTAACCAAATGTGCTAGTGTTAGTGCCTTACTTTACACTTCACCCTTTCATCCAGTTAGGGTGAAAATTTCTGACTCCAAATTTATATGGTGGTGCTCAAAATGTTATTGTTGAGACTTTAGAATGTAAAACTGATGGGTGATGTCACCTGGTTGTGCCCATCATTTATATACAGTCTACACCAGGGGTGGGCAAGTCCAGGCCTCAAGGGCCGGTGTCCTGCAGGTTTTAGATGTCTCCTTGATCCAACACAGCTGATTTAAATGGTTAAATTACATCCTCAACATGTCTTGAAGTTCTCCAGAGGCCTGGTAATGAACTAATCATTGGATTCAGGTGTGTTGACCCAGGGTGAGATCTGAAACCTGCAGGACACTGGCCCTCAAGGCCTGGACTTGCCCACCCCTGGTCTACATGATCACACAGTTGAAAGAATTTTTTTTCTATTGCATATGTTCTTTTGACTTTAAAGCATTATCATTCAGACTTAAGGAAAAATAGCTTTTGGAAAAACAAGAGGCAAAAGTTTAACTAGTAAATAGAAATGATTTACAGACATTGCAGCGTGTTCCTCAAATGTTTATCATACCTGTAGTACGAGAAAAAAGCCTGGAGTCAGAGTCTTAACAAAGTTTCTTTCCTGTTATTGGGTTTGGAGTTTATTTCTACGAAACCAAATGAAATAAGATTCGCTATCAGTTCTAGGAACTGTTAAGTAATCAGTATTGAGATGGGTGCTGGTTTAGTTTACTGGTAGAGCAGGAAATCCATATGCTGTTAGCATAACGCGCGACAGATTTAGAACGTGTGTTTAAATCTGTCCCGACGCCATTTGTTGCATTCGTCTTTCTCACAGTTTTTCTGTTTTAGCTTCGCTGTCCAATTTTGATAAAATGTTTCAAAACTATATATCAAAAAGTAACCAGCATTAAGATGATGTAATGTGTTACATTGGTGGCACTACAAAGACAACCGATTAGACCTCTCAGGTTTTTTAAGGACATTGTCATCATAATAATTAAATGATTTAAAGAAGTAGTTTAGCAGGTTAATGAATTCCATTTCTAAGATCTGATTACTCTGTGGTATAAACATGACATTAACAGATGATCTCATGGCCTTTTTCTCCAGACTGGCAAATTTTTATTCTGGAGCTCCCATAACAACATTACCTGTGTCCTTAGACTTCAAGATGTTATTTAACAGCAATAACTGTCTGATATGTAGAAATCAGTTATGTAGTTTCACAATAAAAAAAAAAGCCTATTGAAGAATAAAACTGAGACATTCGATTTATTGCTGATCAGAATAGTTGCATAAAGGCTTTCTCATACACTTAAGTCTTATTTATGATCTGAAGATGGACACAGAATATGTTTTTTGTTTTATGTTTCTGGCCGTTGCAGCTTTCATCAGCCAATGGAGTGATCATTGATCTCTTTAAATATACAGTCTTTTCATAATCTCATGACTGTTCAATTAGTTTATATAATAGTGTTAAATACACCCAATCATTCCCTAGTTTCTTCGGATAAAAGCTTGATGTGGGCTTGGCTGGCACAGAGAAGGACAGCTCGAGTTTTTTTAATGGTTCTGAGAACGGCATGTCACGTAAGAGCTAAACAGCAAACAGCCTCTGGTTTGCAAATAAATGGCTAGACCGCACTAACGTGTCCACGTGTGACCCCAGTGAGGGTCAGCGTGCTCTGCTGTGTGGCTTTAATCACACTTAGACACACATTTTGTACTTTATAGAAGTTATTTAGGACTGATGTTTTCAAATCAATTTGGATTACACAGTTTTACCATTAAGAAGTGAGCATCTGAGGACTTTTCACATGTCAGTTGTTTTTCTTCTCCACTGCAGATCATCTGCCTCCATCTTACCCTATTTCTAGCATCCTCCTCTGTTAGGCCAGCCATCTGCATGTCCTCCTTCACTACATCCATGAATCCTCCTCTTCTGTTTTAGGCCAACAGTGGCACAGTTTCAAGTGGTCAAAAGCACTGGAGGTGGTCAGTGTTAACCTGGACCTTAACTGATCCACGTATGATTTAGCAAACCCCGCCCCCGCTAATTTAATAGAAGCGTTACGGTCCTGTAGTTTTTTTAAATAAAAGTCTGATGCTTCGCTGGCAGAGAAATTGGCTATAAAAGACATATTAATAAGTTTATATCCAATCATATAACAATATTAACTCAAGCATTCTTGAGATTTTCCACCAGAAGCTTTTGAAAACATCATATTGGTTATCCAGTCTTTTGTCATCCCGCTTCCAATTATGCTGCTTCCTGGCTTCAAATCTAAAACATTTTTCTCAGTTGTTTTGTGTCATTTTAAATAGGAAATGTAAAGTCACATGGAAAATGTTTTCTTAGGACTCTAAGTTCTGTGAAAAACTAATTCCGCCATTACCATTACATAGGAATTAAGACATTTGATCTGCAGCGAGGTGCTGCACCTCTGTTAAAGCAGAAGTTTTGGTAGTTTGTAACTCACTCCAAAGCAGGCCGTGCAATGCTCTGAGAAACAGCAAAACCCAAGAGCTGCATCTGAGACTCTACAGGGTTCAATCAGCATGTTATATGTTAAAGTTCATGAGAGCACAGTTAGAAAAAGAGTGAACAAGTGTGGCTTGTTTGGAAGGATTTCCAGGTTTGTAAAAACTTCTGGAACAAGGTTCTTGGATAGACGAGACCAAAGCAGAGATGCTTGATCATAATGAACAGGATAACCAATCACAGCGTGTCAGCGCAAAATATTTTGTCCTATCATTAAAATGTGTGTGATGATCATAATCCGGAAGGGGCAAATACTTTTTCACAACACTGCCAAACACGGTGGTGAAGTGGTGATGATTTTGGCTTGTTTACAACCTCAGGACTTGAGCACCATGCTGTCATTGAGTCAAATATTGAGGTCATTTCAATGACATAGAATCCCAGAGTCAGCCTGAATGAATGCCAGTAAACCTCAGTCAACTGAAGCAACGCTGTAAAGAAGAGCAGGCCAAAATTTCTCAGCAGTGATATGAGAGACTTATTATCCAGTATTTCACAGATGTTTTCTGTGTTTGTAAGCGAGTGCCCCTCTCCACTTACTCCTCTTCGTCTTGAGGATGAAACCTCTATAAAAGAATAAAAATCTTTTGACTGGGAGACTGAGAGTTTTCTATTTCATCCCTGTGAGCTTGGGCTTTTTGGATCTTAGCTTGAATTTGTGGAAGCAGGAACAAGCTGTGTTGTCTTACACTGGCCCAAGCGTTTATTTCCATCCATCCATCCATTTTCTTCCGCTTATCCAGGGCCAGGTCGCGGAGGCAGCAACCCAAGCACAGAAGCCCAGACCTCCCTCTCCCCAGCCACCTCCTCCATTTCATCCGGAGGAACACGAAAGCGTTCCCAGGCCAGCCGAGAGATATAATCTCTCCAGCGTGTCCTGGGTCTGCCCCGGGGCCTCCTCCCGGTGGGACATGCCCGGAACCTCACCCAGGAGGCGTCCAGGAGGCATCCTTATCAGATGCCCGAACCACCTTAACTGGCTCCTTTCGATGTGGAGGAGTAGCGGCTCTACTCTGAGCTCCTCCCGGATGGCCGAACTTCTCACCCTATCTCTAAGGGAGAGTCCAGCCACCCTTCGGAGGAAGCCCATTTCCACCGCTTCTATCCGCGATCCCGTTCTTTTGGTCACTACCCACAGCTTGTGACCATAGGTGAGGGTAGGGATGTAGATCGACCGGTAAATTGAGAGCTTCGCTTTTACACTCAGCTCTCTCTTCACCACAACAGACCAATGCAGCGTCCGCATTACTGCAGCCGCAGCACCGATCCGTCTGTCGATCTCCTGCTCCCTTCTCCCATCGCTCGTGAACAAGACCCCGAGATACTTAAACTCCTCTACTTGGGGCAAGGACTCATCCCTGACCCAGAGTGGGCACTCCACCCTTTTCCGGCTGAGGACCATGCCCTCGTATTTGTAGATGCTGATTCTCATTCCCACCGCTTCACACTCGGCTGCGAACCGTTCCAAGGCGAGCTGGAGGCCATCACTTGATGAAGTCAACAGAACCACATCATCTGCAAAAAGCAGAGATGAGATTCTGAGACCACCCAAGCAAAAGCCTTCCAGCACTTGGCTA
>VURO01025043.1:6285-19647 GCA_015108175.1 Pelvicachromis taeniatus
AAATCTTTACTTAATCGTTATTTTCTCTGCAGGAAGGGCATCACCTCAAAAACATTTTTATCAAAATACAAGAACTTCTTCACCAACAGTGATGAGACCTCCTCAGGACCTCCTGCTGTCTACCAGCTGAGACCAAAGAAACAGAAGTCTGGAAATTTGACAAGAATAACTGTTGGAGAAAAAGACATGAAAAAAAGAAATAAAACAATCTTACTTGTGGGTGCAACAGGAGCAGGAAAATCTACCCTTATTAACGCTCTGCTCAACTACACCATGAGAGTGAAGTGGGAGGATGAAGTCTGGTTTCAGATTGTAGAGGAGGAGAAGAAGAAAAGTCAGGCAGAAAGTCAGACATCAGATGTGATCGTGTACGAGATATTTGGTTTTGATGATAAAGTTCTGCCCTACTCTCTGACCATCATCGATACTCCTGGATATGGAGACGTTGGAGGAACTGAACATGAAAGTTTCATCAGTGAAAGGTTATTAGAGTTGTTTCAGTCATTGGATGTAATTCATGAAGTTCATGCAGTGGCTCTGGTCATGAAGGCATATGACATTCGATTGAGTGACCGACTGAAGTACATTCTTGATTCAGTGATTTCTATGTTTGGAAAAGACCTGGAGAAAAACATTGTAGCGCTCATCACACACTCAGATGGAGTAACACCTGAAAATGTCCTTAAGGCTTTGGAAGATACAGGTATTAGATGCGCAAAAAATAACAATCAGCCTATTCACTTTATGGTCAATAATCAAAGGCATACAGAGCGAACAAAGAAAAATTTATTTGGATTGAAGATGGCCTGGAGGGTGACAGAGAAAGGAATGGAGGAATTCACAGAGTTTCTGGAAGAAATTAAACCTCAGAAACTGAAGGCAGTATCTCAAGCATTAAGGGAGTGCATCAGACAGACAGCCTGTATTCAAAACCTGAAAGAAAGGATTAAATTCACTGAAGTTAAAGAGAGAGAGATCAAACTGATTAAAGAAGCTCTGGAGAAAAATGAAGAGCCTATTGCGTTTGAGGTTTATAAACATAAAGAATCCATCAGAGAAGGGATGTGTGAGCTCGGTTTAAAAGCAGCTGTGACCTGCACTGTGTGTGAGGAAAACTGCCATTATCCTGGATGCACAGTGGCCTTGGATGACTGTGAGGTCATTATTAATGGTTTTTGTACTTCATGCACTGGGAAGTGTCCTGCATCCAATCATGTCAAAGCAAAGTGGAGATATGTGACCAGGATAAGAAAAGTTAAGAACAAAGAAACAGAAATGAAACAGCAGGGTGAAAATAATAAATTAGAAAGTGAGAATAAGTTGAGTCTTTTGGAAAATCTTGAAAAGGAAATGAACCAGCTCATAGCAGAGAAGTCACGGTTACTGGATGAGTCTCACAAACATGTTGTGAGTCTGGATCACATTGCTCTTAAGGATGATTCAGTGTTGTCTTATGTTCTTTTGGACTTCCTTATTGAGAGGATGAAAGAGCAAGGAAACCCAGAGAAGACTTGGGAACTGATGGAGATAGAAAAGCATATGGATGAAGGAACCAAACAGAAACTGCAAAACAAGTATGTTAAACTGACAGTAAGCAACTAACCAAACAATGACACGGGTGTCTGTTCTAATCAGATCTCGTCCTTTCTATGTCTGATATTCTCTAGTCCTGTGTGTGTTACATTCATTTTTGCTTCCTTTTGTCTTGATTCTTTGTCAGACTCTGTAGGTTAAGTCTCATCTCATCACAATATGAAGACATCATCCTGATTACTTAATGTGTTTATAGTGTCTGATCATCTTCTTTGCTCTTTTTTGCATTATCCCTCAAAGTGTCTGACTCCGTCCTGGAGTTTACCTGTAAGGTTCTGTTTGTCAGATTGCTTGTTCCTGGCATTTAGTTAGTTTGTATGTTTGCAAAGCTTTAGCAATAAAGCTGATTTTAAGTTTTTAATTCCCTGTCTTCCGAGTCCTGCAATTTGGGTCCCACTCTGCCTGTCACAGCCAGCTTTGACAGAAATGTATATCATCTGCCTTGTATTCTTAAAGAAGAAGAATTTCTTAAAGAAAGCAAAGAGAGAAAAAAATGAGATCAAATAAGTAACTTTTGAAAGAAAAACATCAGTTCAGTATTCAGTCATTGAAAAACATAGAGATAAATGAATAATGTTTTCATGCGTTTTACAGACATTCTGTGCTTTTCTCTGTAGGTTAAGTCTCATCTCATCACAATATGAAGACATCATCTCCAACAGTTTCAAGATCTGTTCAGGACCTCCTGTTGTCTACCAGCTGAGACCAAAGAAACAGAAGTTTGGAACTCTGACAAGAATGACTGTTGGTGAAAAAGACACGAAGAAGGCAAATAAAACCATCTTACTTGTGGGTGAAACAGGAGCAGGGAAATCTACCCTGATCAACGCCTTGCTCAACTACACAATGGAAGTGAGGTGGGACGATGAAGTCTGGTTTCAGATCATAGAGGAGGAGAAAAAGATGAAAAGTCAGGCAGAAAGTCAAACATCAGATGTGATCGTGTACGAGATTTTTGGTTTTGAAGATAAAACTCTGCCCTACTCTCTGACCATCATTGATACTCCTGGATATGGAGACACCAGAGGGATCGAACATGATAGTTTCATCAGTCAAAGATTATTGGACTTGTTTCGAACAGAGGATGGAGTTCATGGAATTAATGCAGTGGGCTTGGTGATGAAGGCGACAGATAATCGACTGAGTGACCGACTGGTGTACATCTATGATTCAGTGATCTCCCTGTTTGGGGAAAATATGGAGCAAAACATTGTAGGTCTCATCACACACTCAACTGGAGGAACACCTGAAAATGCCATTCGAGCTCTTGAAGGTGCAAAAGTTAAGTGTGCCAAAAATGAAAATAGTCAGCCTGTTCACTTCCTGTTTGATAATTGCCAGGACAAATTTCGAGATGAAGAAACTAAGGATAATTTAAAGTGTTCATGGGACTTGACAATGAAAGGAATTGGTCAATTCATAACCTTTCTAGAAATGTCTAGCCATCAGAAATTGACAAAAACACTTAAAGTGTTAAAGAAACGAATCAGATTGACAGCCTGCATCCAAAATCTGGAAGAGAGAATCAAACTAACTGACCTGAAACAGACAGAAATCAGACAGATTCAAGAAGCCCTGAAGAGACATGAAGATGAGATGAAGAAGAATGAAGCTTTCACTGTAGAAATTGATGAAGTGTGCACAAAACAAGAATCTATTGATGGTGGAATGTGGGGGTTGGTGTTTTTTGAAGGAGCTGTCTGCTGTACAGTCTGCAAGGAGAACTGTCACTATCCTGGATGCACAATGGCCTGGAAACCTGAACACTGTGAGGCCATGAAAAGAGGCCGCTGCACTTCATGCACTCAAAAGTGTCCTGCGTCAGCCCATGTGAAAGAAAACTGGAGATATGTGACTGAGACAATGAAAGTTCAGATAACCAAAGAAGAAATGAAACAGAAGTATGACAAGAATAAATCAGAAAGTGAGAATAAGTCCAGCCTTTTGGAAAATCTTGAAAAGGAAATGGAAAACCTGACAGCAGAGAAGTCACAGTTATTGGATGAGTCTTACAAACATGTTGTCAAGCTGGAGCAGATCGCTCTGAAAGCTGATTCTTTGTCCACTTATGTCCATTTAGACTTCCTTATTGAGAAGATGAAGGAGGAAGGAGACACAGAGAAGGTCCAGAAACTGGAGGAGATGAACAACAGAGTGGATGAAGGAACCAAAGCAAAGATGATACATTTTTATAATATAGTGACAAGAAGGTAAAAAGCTCTGAGATAAATGGATAACATTGACTCTTATTATTGTTGTTCAGGTCAGCCACAGTCAAGTAGCCAAAATCCTTGCATTATTGGCAAAAATTCCCTCTCGTATATGATATTTCTTCAACGATTGTTTCAGCAATTTTCCATTTACTCAAAACCTTAAACACAAATCCAAAAATCCATATTATTATTATTAGCCATAGCTGAGTAGTCACATTTTGTTGCCAGTGGTTACAGTTTTGCAACACAAGGATGAAATGTGTTTAGTGACTTTGAATGTGTTTAGCAAAAAAGGATTGATGAGTTTTGCAAATTGTGTCTAAATACGTCAACAGTGTTTAGGGTTGACTGTTTGAATCAAAAATTCAGTTTATGCCACTGAGAATTTGGTTTAGTATTGTATTACAGTTTTTCTGAATTGATAAAACAGAAAATCACTGTGGATGAATCTTTTTCCTGATATGAACACTACAGAATAGTTGTTATAATTGCGAAATAAGTAAAAGCTTACCAAACATCAATTTATTTGTACTTTAAAATGATACATATCATATTATACACATTTGTCACATGACTTGGGCCTTCAACACTCTTCTCTCTACCATTTGCAGTTAGTTCAAAATGCTGCTGCACGTCTTCTAACAGGTACTGGAAAGTATGATCACATCACCCTCAATTTAGTAATTCCTCAAGTAAAAAGCTTCTTTTTGAAAAACTCTGTCATATTTAGAGCATCTTTTCAGTGGAATAAGTTGCCTTGTGCAAATAGAGAACTGGCTTCTATTCAAAATTTTAAAAATCACTTAAAAGCCTGTTTAGGCAGTTTTAACTTATTGTAAATATTGTAAGAGGGCAATGCCATTTGTAATGGAAATGTGTGTATTTTTTTCTTAGTGTTATTGATATTTACAATTAAAATCTTATTGTGGATGTAAGAGCCAAATTATGCAGATATTTTGTATCCATTTTATTGTGTAACATTTTATTTTGATTGTATTTTAATGGTTTGGGCCCCAGCAAGACTAGCAACCACAGTTGTGGAAGCTAATGGGGTTCCTTATAAATAAGCAAATAAACAAAACCCCAGGTCTAGCTAAACTACACTGGCTGTTCAATATTATATAGACTTTAAAATTCTCTTGCTTACTTTTAAAATGTTAAACAATTTGACACCTAGTTATCTGACCGAACTCCTCCGATTGTATAACCCCAGGAGAGCACAACGATCATCTTGCCAGATACTCTTAGAACAACCTAGATCCCGGCTGAAGTCCAGAGGTGATCGGGCCTTTGCAGTTGTAGCACCTAGACTCTGGAATAACCTCTCTGTTTTATTCGTACTTCGGAATCTATTTATTCCTTTAAATCACGTCTCAAAACGAACTTTTTTACTTTGGCTTTTGAATCAAATTAGTTTAAGCATCACCAGACCTGTTTAATGTCTGTCACCTTTGATGTTTGTTGGTATGTTTGTTTGTTAGCTTTTTAAAAATGTCTTGCTGATTTTGCTGATTGTTAAGCACTTTGATCAACCCAGTTGTTTGAAAATGTGCTATATAAATAAACTTTAAACCTTAAAAATGTTAATAAAAAAACATTTACTGTTACGTACTCTACAGCCTGTAACATCATTTATCTTTATGCAGTGTAATATGCATGGGATATATAGAAGTTATGAATTATTAATTATTGTAAATAATGTTTGTATTTGCTGTTAAATACAAATCATTCAATTTGTGCACTGTTAAAGACACTACATAATTTTTCAGACAGACAATTTCATACGTGTACAACATATTGACATGAAAGAAAATGAGGCAAGTGATCTTTAATTTTTAGTTATTATTTACAAAAAACTATAGACTACAAAATACTACAAAATACTTCAATTTTGTAGTACAAAATGTTGCAGTGGAAGACTTTGGATTATATGCCAGAAATAATTTTTCATGTATATATTTCAGTAAGGAGAGATCTCTTGAAAGAACTGAACAGGATTTATTGAGATGGAGAAAGGAATATATTTATTGATTAGACTCAGATGACCCAGAACAAAATCCCAGCACTGATAGAATTTAGGATGGGATTGCTGGACGCTGGCAATGGTGAAGATGAAGACTGAGTCTTAGTTGGAGCTCTGAGAAGTCTGTAAGGTGGAGATGAGGAGGAGGTGGGTTGCACATGTGAAATTTGAAAGGGAGAATGACGGAGAGGACAAATTTAAATCAAGCACAGTGGAGGTTGATTGGCTCAAAGTAGGTGGGCAAGAAGATGATTAAGCTAGAGTAGAGATGTCAGTATTGAGCTGGAAAAATATTCCATTTATTCGTATTTCCACGGAAGCTTTGCACCACTTGGGCACCAAGATTGTCTTCAGGTCAGTTTTGAGTTAGAGTGAGTTACACACCATAGAAGGAAAGAGAAAAAAAAATACTTACATGAATAAAAACAGAAGTAAGATGGTGTTAGCCACTGAGAAGAAACATCATGGAGCAGATGAAGTCACTAAAACATTAAAGACTACCTTTGCAGTTTGTTATTTCACATTAAAGTTTTGCATTCTCCTTTGGTAGAAGGTAAATGTTACACTGTCCTGGAATATCCTGAAAACACTTAAATAACTGTGTGATGTTTGATTGGATGACTGAATGTGGGGACAGCAAGTGTGTTTAGGTGTCCTAAGAATTATCAGACATGAACAACAAACTGTTTACTGACAGTGTGATGGAAATTTCTTTTACATTAGTGTATTGATCACGTGTCTTAACAATATCACCTTTTAATCAATATCAGTAATACATTTATATCACTTGGTTATGTATGTATAGGATAGCGGGGGCAGGGGGGCTGAAGGATAGACCACAATCGTGGCATGATTTATGGCGAGGTGTAAGAGCTGTGGAATGTTCTTTGTCTCTGTATTAAAGGGAGCGTGCACTGCTCCTCTTTAGAGAGACCGCGGCTCCTGTCACGGCTGGGGAAGCCAACCGTGCGGTGTTGTGAATGAGGACCCAAAATGCAGGCACTCGTTGGATGCAGGTGAGTGGTTTATTAACAGTGAGTAGTAACAAACAGAAATGAGGATGGCAAGGACAGAACTGAGAAACAACCTAAACTGTGAAAAAACTAATAACGAACCTGAAACATGCATGGACGGGGAAACGGGATGAAGGCACAGAGACGCAGAGAGAACCCAAGAACGCAGACACCATTTATGCAGAAATGCAAATGGACCGACGATGAGCACAGGCAAACACACACTATAAATACACAGAGGCAAATGAGGAAACAGCACACAGGAGGGAAACACAGCTGATCCTCATTGCCTGATGAGACAAGACACAGACCTTCAGAATAAAACCGGGAATACTGACTGAACTCCCGACACAGACTCAGAACATAAACTAAGGTCAAGTAACCAGAACCTCTAACCCGAATACATAATCAGAAACACTACAACATTAGCCCATAATAATAATAATAATAATAATAATAACAACAATAACAACGACAATTAATAACAATAATAACAACAACAACAACAACAATAAACAAAACGCTGGGTCACCCCCCGAAACAGCTCAGGGGGCCAACCACTTGGGAAGCAGTGGCGACATAACAGTTTTGGGGACCGACCCAGAGGTGGGCAAGCCAAGAGTCCAGAATTCAGTTCAGGACGCTGACCATGCAGAAAGCAGCAGTGGCATGGGCAAAGCAGTTTTGGAGGCTGACCATGGGGAAGGCAGTGGTGGCGTGGACGAGGCTGAGGCTGACCGGAGGCCAACCGTGCGGAAAGCAGTGGTGGCGTAACAGCTCAGGGGGCTGCCCCTGACGGTGAAGATGTCCAGTCAGCAGCCTGGAAAGTGGCCACCGATGGTGAGGTTGTGGAGAAATACGGACAGGCCGCACCGAAAAAAACTTTCATGTTCAAAAAGGAGCAGGAAGAAGAATAAGCTTATTTGGTCCCACCCCCTTTCTGTTACCTAGTAATTAATAGACTACATCTTTTCTTCCTGATTATGCCCTTATAATCAGAGATACCTCATTACGATTAAATTATATGTTACATGTATTTTGTTTTCTTAATTTTTAATGTAATTTTAAAAAAATAATTATATACACATACATATAAATTTGAAATAAAAATGTATCTTTTTTTTCATTTCATAGTTAAATATGCATATAGACATATACACATATTTAATAGTCCCAATAGCACGTCAAAGGACTCACTCGGGCTCCAGAGGGGGCTGATGGGTGGGAGCAAACAATGTAGATAGGCAGCTCCCACCTCACAGCCGTGGAATGCTAACATCGCATCTCTGCCGGTGAGTGCCTCTATTGTAGACACAAGGGGCATGTAGTCACCACCTGCCCGTCACTGTCATGAGCTGTGTGCAGGCAGGAAATGGTGGACCCAAGGTGCAGACTCACAGAAACTCAAGGTGGCCAAAACTTAAACTCAAAATAGTTTTAATGCTTAAACTCAAAATAAACAACCTAAGTTGGGCACACACAGCATGGAATGAGGGAGACCACAACGCAGACCAAAGAAAACACAGGGCTTAAATACATAAAGGGGCAATCAGGAAAATGAGAAACAGGAGGGAAACACAGCTGGGACAAATCAGGGCTAACGCGACAAGGGAAGCAAAACCAGATACAATAACATGAGACGCGGACTAACAAATTAAAACAGGAAATAATACACAGACGCGGACTTGACACAGAAACACCAAGACACAGACAGAAACCAGAAGACTAATATCGAACATAACCCACACAGAGAATTTAAAATAGGAACAAACAAGATAACTAAAAGGACAAAGAAAGCTCAACATAATAAAACACATAGAAAAAAGAAACCAAAACATAAAACACTGGATCAACAATCCAGGCACACTAACAGTCACAAGCAAAAGGTCGCGTCCGCCAGTAGCGGTAGGAGTACTGGTGGGTGATCTCACCCAAGACAAATCTCCTCCACGTTTGATGTTACTGGCCAAGGTTTTGGTCCACACAGAGTGGCATTCACTCTCTGTTTTAATTGATTCAGGGGCAGAACAAAACTTAATTGATTTGGAACCGTATAACTCTGGAACCCCCTCAGCGTTATCAAGGCAGCGCCTCCCGGACATTACACACGTGACTGACCCTGTAATTCTCACTCTGTCTGGCAATCACTCAGAAGACATCTGTTTTTTTGTATACAAAGCGACTCAGACACCACTAGTTCTCGGGCATCCCTGGGTCCAACAACATAACCCACATGTCCATTGGCAAAAGGGATGCATTGCTGGATGGGGGGAGGAGTGTCATATGACCTGCCTTAAGTCTGCCTCACTGCCCAACACATCTGTTTCTTCTGCTGAGCCGTCTGTGTCCTCCAACTTGGCTAATTTGCCTCCATTCTATCACGATCTCGTGGAGTTGTTTCGGAAGGGACTGGGCTCAGTCATTACCCCCACATTGACCATATGACTGCACCATTGATCTGCTCCCGGGAACCCCGTTGCCCACGAGCTGTCTCTATAGTCTCTCCCTCCCTGAATGAGAGGTTATGGAGAAATACATTACTGAGTCATTTGCAGCCAGCATCAACCACGTTTCCTATTCACCTGTCGCTGCGGGTTTTCTCTTTGTTGAGGAGAAAGATACGACTCTCTGGCCATGCATAAATTATCTTGGGTTAAACAACATTACAATAAAAAACAAATACCCACTGCCTCTCCTCACCTCTGCTTTTGAATTGCTCCAGAGAGCTACAATTTTCACCAAATTGGACTTAAGAAATGCCTCTCATTCGTGAAGAATGCAAGGCATTTGGTAATGCCGTTTGGCCTTGCAGTTTTACAGGCATTAATGAATGACATTTTGAGAGACTTCATTAACTGGTTCATTTTTGTTTATCTTGATGACATTTCAATATTTTCCAAATCTCAGTCCGAATATGAAAACCAGGTCAGACAGGTCCTGCAGGGCTGGCGTACACGTGAGAAGTGGAATGAAAATCATACATGATTCCAAACATTTTTTTACAAATAAATAACTGAAAAGTGGGGTGTGCGTAATTATTCAGCCCCCTGAGTCAATACTTTGTAGAACCACCTTTTGCTGCAATTACAGCTGGGGTATGTCTCTACCAGCTTTGCACATGTAGAGACTAAAAGTCTTGCCCATTCTTCTTGCCCGTTTGGCCTTACTAACGCTCCTGCAGTTTTCCTGGCATTAATGAATGACATTTTGAGAGACTTCATTAACTGGTTTGTTTTTGTTTACCTTGATGACATTTTAATATTTTCCAAATCTCAGTCCGAGCATGAAAACCAGGTCAGACATGTCCTGCAGCGCCTCTTGGAGAGCTGGTTGTGTGTGCAGAGCTTTCTTGGGCTACATTATACAACAAGGGAACCTCCGTCCAGACCCGGCCAAAGTCAAAAAATACCCCAATAGCCAATACCCCAATCTGCGCCATTTGCAGCGATTCCTCGGGTTTGCAAACTTTTATAGGAGATTCATTTGGGAATTCAGCAGGATTGCTTTGTCACTGACTGAACTAATCTCTCTCAAAATTCCTTTTCAGTGGAATGAGGCCACCCAATCAGCTTTCCAAAGACTGAAAGAGCAATTTGCCTCAGCACCCTGGTCCAGCCTGATCTCACGCTGCAGTTCGTGGTTGAAGTGGATGCCTCAGACTCAGATGGTAAGCCTTACCCCTGTGCTTTCTTCTCTCGCCGTCTCACCCCGGAAGAACAGAACTACAATGTTGGGGACCGGGAACTGCTGGCAATTAAACTCGCCTTCATTGTCTGGACGGACCACCTCGGAGGACCGCACCCATTCTCCCAGCTACCAGCACCGTGGGAGTTATTTCCTGGGAGATTGAGTCCGCCATCTGGGAGGCTCAGAGGACAGAACCTGCCCCCCCCCCAAAAAAAGAACCTGACCCAGGAGACGAAATGGTCCAGAGGATGTTTATACCCCAATCCGTCCGATCTCAGGTTTTGCATTGGGCACACACAGCCCGCTTCACTTGGAATACACCGAACTATTAAGTTTTTGCAGGGCTACTTCTGGTAGCCATCCCTAACAGAGCATATCGCCACCTGTACCATCTGAACCCAGAATAAGACATTTGAATCAGCTGCCTGCAGGACAACTCCATCCTTTGTCCATGCCCTCCAGACCGTGGTCCCACATTGCCTTGGACTTTGTGACAGAGTTACCGGGAGACAGACTCTTCCAAGATGGTGCCTGTGTATGCGGCTTGCCGTCAGCTGTTACCTGTTTTGTTTTTGCTAGTTTTGTTAATGTCTGTTTTCTTGAAAAATGTCTCTGCTCTTCTGGTTTATGGCTTCCAAATTGCTACTAAATATCTGAGCCACTGTTGAATGACAGGTCAAGTAAAATGAAACTAAATACAATGAACAAATAATACAAAACTCTTCAAAATAAAACAGGAAACATGGAGAAAATACAAAAATCAACTAAATAAAGCTAAAATACACAAAACCCTGGGTCTCAGACCCAGTACCATGACAACAAATCACTGAACAACCGTCATGTGAAATTACACCTTATTTTAATTCTAAAACTTTACAAAACATAACATAATCGGCTATGTCCTACAGGCCTTCAAGCTGGCAGTATTTAAACTGTTACATGGTTTGATTACTGGGTCAAGCCATCTCTAGATCCAGCGGGCTTAGCTAATTATAGGCCAATCTCTAACCTTCCTTTCATATCAAAAATTCTTGAAAGAGGAGTTGTCAAACAGCTAACAGATCATCTGCAGAGGAATGGTTTATTTGAAGACTTTCAGTCAGGTTTCAGAGCCCATCACAGTATCACAGTAAATCTGTGAGCTCACTGTGATCACTGATGGAGACTCAGATGGTTTGAACTTGTTGATGAACTCTCTGATCTGCATTCTGTCAGTTGGACTTTAGCTTGTTGTATTTTTTCTTTTGCTCTGTCACCTGAAGCTTTTACTGAAAAATAAATGTAGGATTTATTTCCTTGAAACAACCTCAATACAAATGCAAACTACTTTCCCCTGAGCATCAAAAAGATTACAATGTGCACAAAAACTCTTCAGGATTTTGTATACTTGGAGTTGGAATATAAAATTTAACACAGAAAAGTAGATACTGGAGTCAATTCTGGGAAATGTGACTGTTTGGTTTCTTGGAAAAAGCATTTGGTAGAGAAAATCCACTCATACTTTTAACAGGTGAGGCTGAAACAAACTGCACGTGTGTGCCTGCATCTATAATTGCTGTAGGAATGTGACTATAAACAAGGTGAGCTTGTTCTTCACCTGCCCGAGGCAGCAACCGTCACAACAAGAGGAAAAAAGGCAACGGAGCAGAGAGCTGCACAGAGACAGCTTTGTTTGTGACAGCTGGTTATTTCTGAGATGTTGTCAACTACATGAATGTACTATTTGTGTGATTTATTACTATTACTGTTGGCTACTTGCCATACCAATACAAAGTAGATTTTTAAATCTTAATATAAAATGAGTAACATTAGGGTGGACATTAGGTAAGGCTGCACTTTCTGCAGTGATCTATTTCTGCATCAGTAATATTTGTTCTTTTTGTCTGCTTTCAGAACTGCACATGATTATTTGTGGGTTGCAGGTAGTAATGCAGTCTTCAGTAATAGTATTAAATCACACAGCAATAGTACATTGAAGATGTACACTAAAACAAGGTACACAGCAAATCCAGCATGGCCAAATAAACACTGTCAGATTTGATTTCAACACTGTTTAAGTGTCTATATGGGTCCACACCAGAGAGTGTTAATTTCACTATTTTTGGAGAATTAGTACCTTAACTCTGATATAGTGTTAAATATCAAATCTGTCTGGAGTTGATCATTTAACAATTATTAATGTTAACTAGGTGTTAAAAGTTTATATATTAACTCTCACAAAGTATTTTATTTTAACTATATAAGAGTTTTCCACACATAGCATTTTGCATTTTGGCCAAAAAGTTCCATTTTGGTCTCATCTGACCAGAGCACCTTCTTCCACATGTTTGCTGTGTCCCCCACATGGCTTGTGGCAAACTGCAAACGGGACTTCTTATGGTTTTCTTTTAACAATGGCTTTCTTCTTGCCACTCTTCCATAAAGGCCAACTTTGTGCAGTGCAGGACTAATTGTTGTCCTATGGACAGATTCCCCCACCTGAGCTGTAGATCTCTGCAGCTCGTCCAGAGTCACCATGGGCCTCTTGGTTACATTTCTGATCAGCGCTCTCCTTGTTCGGCCTGTGAGTTTAGGTGGACGGCCTTGTCTTGGTAGGTTTACAGTTGTGCCATACTCCTTCCATTTCTGAATGATTGCTTGAACAGTGCTGATGTTCAAGGCTTGGGAAATCTTTTTGTAGCCTAAGCCTGCTTTAAATTTCTCAATAACTTTATCCCTGACCTGTCTGGTGTGTTCTTTGGACTTCATGGTATTGTTGCTCCCAATATTCTCTTAGACAACCTCTGAGGCCATCGCAGAGCAGCTGTATTTGTACTGACATTAGATAACACAC
>VURO01025044.1:0-13798 GCA_015108175.1 Pelvicachromis taeniatus
ACATGGTGTTCGTTATAGCCAAACTGTGATTTGCACAGACGTCCAATAACAAAGCACCACTCGGGTTCAGATCCGGGAGGCCGTTCCTCCCAATCACGCCCCTCCAGGTCTCGCTGTCATTGCCCACGTGAGCATTGAAGTCTCCCAATAAGACAATAGAAGGGTGGCTGGACTCTCCCTTAGGGATAGGGTGAGAAGTTCAGCCATCCGGGAGGGGCTCAGAGTAGAGCCGCTACTCCTCCGCATCGAAAGGAGCCAGTTAAGGTGGTTCGGGCATCTGATAAGGATGCCTCCTGGACGCCTCCTGGGTGAGGTGTTCAGGGCATGTCCCACCGGGAGGAGGCCCTGGGGCAGACCCAGGACACGCTGGAGAGATTATATCTCTCGGTTGGCCTGGGAACGCCTTGGTGTTCCCCCAGATGAGCTGGAGGAGGTGGCTGGGGAGAGGGAGGTCTGGGCTTCTCTGCTTGGGCTGATGCCCCCGCGACCCGGCCCCGGATAAGCGGAAGAAAATGGATGGATGGATGGAAAGTTATGTCAACTTTGGATTACTTTAAATATGTTCAAATTTTCTTTTTCTTAATTACGTTATTCAGTCCCTTAACATTCCAGCTGACTATTTTTAGATCTATTATTCTATCCATATTGCAATGCGCGAATCACACTTGGTGCACCAATTTACACGTACATCCATTTAAAAGAGTGGTACGGTGTGGAGATAAACAAAACTACAAACACAGGAACCTTAAGTAAGTAAAAGCAAACTAAGAACAGTTCTGGCAAACCTCCAGCCGAATACAAAGAAAACACAAAAAGTAAGACACAGTCCCACTAAAACTATTAAACCCAGTATTGGTGATCGCCAGCACCTGGTTTAGCAAACCAATACATAACTACTATTCTGTAGGAAAACTTAGATTAGTGAATTCTTATCATTTATAAGAGAAGCTTCTGCACCGAACGCATCCAACGAGGGGTGGTCCGCTTGCCTCCACCCCAGGGCAAAGGGCAACATCTCCTGGGTCTGGGGGCGGATTGCCCCTTTGGGGAAGATGGTTCCTGGACCTGGGGCTATAGAGTATGTTTGGGGAGATTGTGTGCGTGTACAGTGTTCATTTCTGTTTGTCTCCATCTTGAGCGAGTTCCAAGTATTGATATATGTGTGTGCATGAGGATGGGAATACATGTTTGTGTCTGTGTGTGCCTGGTTGTCTGGGTCTATGTGTCAGGTTGGGTCTTAGACTCCACCTCTCTGGGAACATCTTAGGCCCCCCCAGGTGTGGGAGCCTATCTCCCCCCACCACACTCCCTGTCTTTGGCTGATGCCCCCAGCCGTCAGTGCATTGGTGGTTCTCAGTGTCTGGAGCTGGGCCTCAGGTATGACTCACTCCCGGTGTATACACAGGTCACAATGATTATTAAACAAAAAACACAAAGATCATTTGTTAATCAGATTTTTTTACTCTCTCTCCTCCTTAAACGTGTTTTTAATCTTAGTTTTAATTCAAAATTAGTGACTGAAATAAGTATGACACATACAAACATCAGGAGATAAAGACCGAATAGATATAACCTCAGTAAATGAAGTCAGTGATCAACCTCAGAGATGTGACAGTCAGTGGGTACAGTTGTCTACCGGGATCTGCGCTTTGTTGGCGGTATAACAGCTTGAGCGCTTGCGAGGCAAGTGAGACTATCACATGCTTTGCCGTAATACTGGGCTGGGCAGACATCTCTGAAATTATCAAAGCACTTTTGCAAATAGGCTCTATCTTGACAAACTGACCAGATATCTGAAGATTAAACCATGACATTCTCAGCTAAAAAAAATATTAAAAGTCTATTTGATGACACACAAACAGGGTATTTCAAAGTACATGTACATTCCAGTTAGTTTCCACATGCCACATGTTGGTGGTTGTTGGTACCCACCAGGCTAAAGCAATGGTGTTGACTCTACACTGCAAAAACTCAAAATCTTACCAAGTATATTTCTCTTATTTCTAGTCGAAATAATCTCATCAAACTTCAAATAAGACACAATCGGCTAAAGAGTATCTTCTCAGTGAGATATACGAACTTGTTTTTAGACACTGAATCTTGAAACTAGAGAAAAACGAGAATTTTCACTTGTTCCATTGGCAGATTTTATCCACTTAAAACAAGATATTTTTGCTTAAAATAAGTGGAAAAATCTGCCAATGGAACAAGTGAAAATTCTTTAGTTTTTCTCTAGTTTCAAGATTCAGTGTCTAAAAACAAGTTCCTAAATCTCACTGAGATGCTACTCTTTAGCCGATTGTGGTTAAATCGGAGAAAGACATGGCGAGCATGGAGAACAGACGTATGATACGACAGGGAGCACAGAAAGCACAGGACATAAATACACAAGACATAACGAGGGGAACGAGAGGCAGGAGGTGAACACGGCTGGGAGACATCAGGGCTAACGAGAACAAGGAAGCAAAACTGACACTACTGACAAGAGACAAGACCTTCAAAATGAAGCAGGAAACACAAAAGCACAGTGACAGACTCGGAGACATGACTAAACACAGGGGCTTGATTACATGGAAAGCAGAGGGAACACAGGCAGGGAAGAGCAACACAGAGACAGGACACAAAACCACAACAGTCAAAACATGGGATAATGAGCAATGCTCAGGGGCTAGCGGTGCTAAGAGCAGACCACAGTGAGCTCCCTGAACAGGATCCAGTAACCATCACAGTGGTAGATATCCAGGAAAAGGTCTCCAGCATGAAGACTTGTCCTGATCCCCAAGGACAAGGTCCCCAGCCTGAAATGACTTGACAGAAGTAATTCTGAATGGAACCCTAATATGAGGCAAACACAGTGATTATTCTTGGAATACCATTAGCCCTTCTATAAATACTAGTTACAGCCTTTCAATTACTTATTAGTATTGATGCATCCATTTAATTTGTTATTAAAGCGGAAGTGTCGATTAGCCGTGTAAAGTAACACAGAAGAGGAAGCGGTTCCGGCAGCCTCTCACTTTCGACCACTAAGAAGCTAAATGAGTCACTCACTTTCACATAACAATAAGCTCATCCTGCCTTTCAGATTTCTTATTGTTGGCAAATTATTATGTGTGCAGTATGTAAGTCTGTTCCTCTGTAATGCTTTCATTATTATTCTTGAATAATAATGTCACATGTTGTGACATTATTATTCAAGAAAGTGCATGTGTTGGGCACTGATTATTGCGTCACTACAAGAATGTATCAAGAGGATAATAGAAGTAAGTTATACTATAATGTGGAGTTTATGGTTTGGAGTGCTGGGTCATTAATTGGCCATTGCAGTTTCCAATTCTTCATATTGAAGTGAGCGCAAAACACACCAGCATTTAGTTTGTGGTCATTTGACTTCTGCTGGCACACTTTTTCTGTAACAAGCAGTGTTTGTTAAACTAATTTGAACAGTGTCACAGAGTTTTGGACTCTTGGCACTTCAGCAATATTTCACAAACCAGGGCACAACGCGTGGTTATTGCATTAAAGCTGACTAACATTGGACCTGCTTCTGTGTATCACATGTATATTATGGAAGGAGAGGAAACTGACCTTTTTCTAAATTAGGGAAGGACAAATTTAGATTTGCAGAGATCTTAAGCTCATCAATGGCACGGTCTGTTAGTTTTTGTAGCATCTTAGTCAAAGAATCAGTGGGCATGGGAAATGAGTGGTGCACTGGGAATTATTTTATCTAACTTTTAGCACACTAAAAACATCGCTTTATGAATTACAGTGTTGGTTGGCATGAATACAACCATTCACCATTTTTAGTCAAAATTAAGACGTGGATGGATTCCCATAATGCACTCCACAGCACGTAAAGTGTGTTCGCTTTTCAAACTCCAACAGATGCAACATGAGCACTGATCAAATTATTTGAAAAACTATGGTGTTTGATACAGATATTGATGATGCCCAATGGTAGACATTGTGAGGCTTCAAAGCAGAGTACATTTATTTATTTTATGTCATTGTGGTCTGACCATCTCATTCTAGAGACATAAAGGTGATCAGATCATCATGGCTACTAAATATATTAGACATAGCCATCATTATGCCACAGTAGTTTTCCTTCATCACACTGTGGTTTTTTATTTAGCTTCTCTTCTTTAATGTTAACTACTCACAGTTTATTTAGCAGTTCTGCTGCGCCTGCACAATGTGTGTTTACTGATTACTTTATGAGGTTAAAAAATGAATAAATGAACTAACAAAATCAACA
Source organism: Pelvicachromis taeniatus (assembly GCA_015108175.1). NCBI lineage: Eukaryota > Metazoa > Chordata > Actinopteri > Cichliformes > Cichlidae > Pelvicachromis > Pelvicachromis taeniatus. The sequence goes on from VURO01025044.1 coordinate 4,262, forward strand.
GGTGAAAGTTTTATTAGGAGGAAGTATGGTGTAAGAAGTAGACTGGTATTTGGGTCTCTTCTAAGACAGTCCCTGTCACAGGTTTGGCTATAAAAAAGACCAGTTTTACAATTTTTCAAAGTGTTCAGTTCTGTATCATCTCAATGTGATAGCAGTGCACATTTTACATACAATTGTATGTAAATTGTTTACCTGACCACTACTGGCATCTTTAAAATGCAACTATGTTATACAGTACTGAAAACTTGCACAAATCTTTTTGAAGAACGATCTCTGAAAAACAATGAACATGAAATGTCATATGTTGAATGTCATATATTGAATATATTGGTGGCAGGATATGCAAATCTGCCTGTGGTCCTGTCACCCAATCAGCTGGCCCTCTTCTCAATACAATTAATTGGATTCTGGCCATTGTCCTTTTCAGTGACAAAATTGTGTAAGATAAACCTATTGGCTACACAGAGAATACAGTGACTTTAGAGTCAACATTTTGATTCATACCACGGTCTTTCCCTTACCTTAACCTAAGTGCTTTTATTGTCTAACCACAGGCTGGAGTCTGGATGTGAAACTTGTGTGTGGTGTGGCAACACATGACATGGTTTTCTTGCTAACAGTTTGGCGTGTCACAACAGGAAACATATCGGTGATATCCAAAATGTTAGAATCGATGAGGTCGTAATACAGACTGCCATGGTTTGGTGGCATGCGGTGTAAGAAATCCAGAACGTCTGCTGTATGGTTTGTAAGTTTATTAACAATTCCACCCAACCTGCTGGTCCCAGTTCAGTTCATGAATATGGTGATTACTAGCAGCAATGAATTTACCACCACCATTTAGTAATAGATGCATAAAAGGAAAGAAATACAGAAAATAGCAGAAAATAAGTTATTGATTTATTATTCACAAATGAGATTAAATAGTTTTGTGTATAAGATAGCTGCAAAATAATAGATGAATGATGGGTGATAGGTACTGTATGATATCTGTTAATATTTAGGGGTTTTAGAGTACGTAGAGAGATCTTCATTGTCAACCAACCAATAATATAACATCTCTGTTGTTTCTAAATGGGAATTTTAAACATAGTCTTCTACCAGCACTGGATTTTGAGACTCAAATACCAGGCATATCGATGAGCCTGTGTTAGTAATTTCCAGTCATTTCTGAATCACTTCTGTTCTGAATGTCTACCTGCCCAATCCTGAAAGACTGGAAAGTATCTCGAAAACTTTGCGAACCAAAGTAGTACAGCAGTGGATCCAGGCAGCTATTTATTCCCGCTAATATCCAGGTTGCGTAATATGCTGTCTCAATCTGAAGGAGAACATGGCATTGTTGCGGGTAGTATTTTTTTAATATGACTCCTACAGTCCGTACCACATTCAGAGGCAGGAAGCACAAACCGAATATAACCAAGCACACACCTATCATCCTCTGAGATTTCACCTTCACTTTCAGACCTTTAGCTGTGCTAATGTTGAGGCGAGTTAAGGTGTTTGCTAGACGGCTATAGCATGCCGCAGACACAAAGAAAGGGAGTAAAAACCCAAAGATAAACAGGATAAAGTTAATGACAAAGTAGGATTCTGTCAGTTTGGTCTGATGAATGGAGAGACATTGTTTGTTATTCCCTTCTGCAGTGGTAGGAAGAGTGAAAGCAAAGATCAGAGCCTGGATCAGTAGCAGAGACCAAACTCCAGCACAGAGCTTCCTGACAAACTCCTTCCGTTTTATACAAGAGCTCCTGTTGAAGTGAACAACAGCTACATACCGATGAATGCTGATGAGAGTGAGGAAAATGGTACTGCCATAGAAATGTGAACTCAGCAGAGCAATCTTGACTTGACACAGGAACTGACCGAACGGCCAGTTGTTACCCATAGCAAAGTAAACTGCCATCATGGGAGTGACTGGTGTAGCGATGGCATCGCTGAGGGCCAGGTGGAACTGCAGCGTGGTTCCAGAAGTCCAGCAGGGCAACCGGCAGCAGAAGACCCAGAGGCTGAAGGTGTTCAGGAGGAAGCCAATGAAGAAGACCAGGCAAAGCAGGATGGTGATAGACACATGTTGACTCTCTGCCAAGCAAAGGCCAGAAGCATTGCTGTTATTCCCAAGCTGAGAGAGAACTTCACCAGGCATCTTCTAGTTTCTTACACCTGTGAGGAAAAAAAAAAACAATAATCACAACACAGTCATGTGGCAACCTCTGTGGCTGAAAAATGAAGCCAGCAGGAAGTGGCAAAAGCTGTAGTTCCTCTAATGACCACTTGAGGCTCTAAAAGAGAGTAATGGGGGAGTTATGCTTGCTGCGTTGCCTGTGTCATGGGTGTCACAAGCTGATTTTGATGTCACATCATGTGTTTCTCTTGATTTTTGTAACCTGTTCAGTTGTACCGGGGCCGCTGCAGCTGAAGACACAAGTGTGTGATACAACTGAATTTCCCAGAGGAACCCACCCGAGGGATTAATAAAGTTTTATCTAATTTCTCTTTATCTCTCTTGTTGGTTTGTACAGTAATTTTAATGATGTTCCCTTACAGAGGCTCAGAGACATACAGATATACAGAGGGAGAAGTTGGAATAGTTTGAAAACTCTGGACCGTGTGAAATGCAAACACCTGACAAAGGCTAGGCTTCTGGTCTTGACTTCTTCCTCTTTTATATCAGTTTACGTGATAATATTGTCTGAGTGGTGACACCTACTGTTCAGGAGAATCCTGCAGCGGCTCCCGCACCTTAATGGCGGGTATAAATACAAGTGACTGTGAGACACGATTGCAGCAGTGAATATAAATGGGCCCTTTGTACTCCCTGTTCTTGCCCAAAAGTGACACACTTTTGGAAGAGTGCACAAGAGTGCACATTTCTATGGCAGTACCATTTTCCTCACTCTCATCAGCATTCATCGGTATGTAGCTGTTGTTCACTTCAACAGGAGCTCTTGTATAAAACGGAAGGAGTTTGTCAGGTCACATTTTGGTATGGTTTTGGCCAGTTGTGCATATCTCAGTTTTTGTAACCGTGTGTGTTTGCTTTGGGACAATTTCCCACTTACATAACCACAGTTCTCTAGTTGAGATTTTGTTGAGGGACATGGCTGTTTTGATTTGCATGTAAATGGACCAGTGCTTACATAGTGCTTTTCTACTCTAACCGAGCACTCAAAGCACTTTACACAACTTGCCTCCTTTACCCTTGCATGCAAGCAACCCTAACCCTCCTTAGGAGTGATCAAGAGATTGTTGAGAATGAATGAAGCCTTAAATTACATGGGGTAAATGTTTACAGGCAAATTTTACCATCTGTTTAATAGAAAGGGGCGAGATAAACCGAGTAATCAAATACCACCAGAGTGTTGTGTGTAGGGCTGGGCAAAACGACTATTTTCCGAATCGATTAATTCGGTGCATCGATTAATCTAATGATATATGTTACTACTAAGCAGCTTAAATTAGTTTTGCATTTACGGAGGTTGGGTGTTTATCTCTGAGTGTATGTCTACGTGAGGGGTGTCTGGATGAATTAAAGGGTAAAAACCAGCGTTAGTAAAAAAGTTGAAAACTTACGGTCGTTTTATGATCGGCCATTTCCACCTTACAAAGCCGGCAAAGACTGAATCACTTCCTTTTCGGTTAAAATATCCCCATACTGTAGAACTGCGTGTTCTGGGGGCGTGGTTGTTACCGCTGCTGGCTGCCACCATGTGTTTGTTTTTTTAAAGTGATGACGCATCGACGCAAATTTTTTACGTCGACGTATTTTACGTGTCGACGTAATCGATTACGTCGAGCGTTGTCCCAGCCCTAGTTGTGTGCTGTAATAAATCCTTAACTGACCAATCAGCATGTATCACCCAGCATGCAAATGTATTACCATTATTATCCTGGTTAAATGGCTAGATTATTTTAGCCAATTAACCATTTAATGCCATCTGCTCCTCTTTACTGAGGACTATGAGTGACAGTCACTTCAGGCTCCCAAAGCCTTTGGCTCATGGAGAAAAATCCCTTCATTTTGTTGTTGCTGTTCTGCAACTGAGAAGTGTGTGTTTGCCTTTCCTTTATAAACACACATATGCACCCGTGTCCATCATACTTCCCCAAAACAAGGATTCCTGACACTTTACTGTGGTAAAATGGCACAGCAACATGGTTCACCTTGAAACCATTGAAATAATTCACTTCAGTAAAGTACGAGTAACCTACTCAACAGATGTTATCAATTTATTTTATATGTAAAGAGTAAATTTTCAGTGCCTCTTGTTAATCTCACTTCATTCATTCTTCCTTTAATCTGTTTAATCTTACTGACTGTTTTCTATATTACTGCCCTTGCACTCTTTTTGCATTTTTTCATTATTTATTCATAATGCTGAATGAACAACAAACAACTTTTAAGAAATCAGGTCACAGTGTTCTTGTAGATTTTAAGACCTTACATGGGTAAGCCTCTGGTTGCTGATCCTTTTGAGTCACAGCACAGTTGTGAGATTGAAGTAGTCTCCTTTGTTGCCCATGCTGATATGCCTGTCTGAGTACAACAGTCTACTTCTGCACTTATTTGTTACTCACAGATAAATAAATGTCTCCTGTATGCATCAGGCTTAAACAGGCGTATTAACTGCTTTGTACTGTCTTATTGTCAGCTTTTCTATGATCCTGCACTAATAATAAATGAAGAGCTGTATGGATTCCAGAATCTGGTGACTCATGTTATCTCAGCATTATGTGGCAGTTTTCCAAACAGCGTCAGTGGAGCTAAGGTCAGGTGACATGGCAGTTCTGTTAGCCTGTTGGTCTTCCTCAGTCTTCAAACAGTAACCTCCCTGGTAGAGGTAATGTAAAAAATTATGTCTGTTAGTAGAATTGATGACAGATGTGATTTGTTTTTGGAATCGATAGCGATCTGGAATTTTTGGATTCACATGTACTTCGGGATCTATGTTTTTTTTTTTTGGTGTAGGTAAACAGTTTTGAATCATGAGGCGTTGCTTCTTCTTGTTGACTGTAAAATAATGGGATGTCTTTACTGCAGAAGGCATTTGTCCCCATTTATCTTTCTAAACAGCGGTTTAAAGATTTTCCTCATCCTCTGAGAACACTGTAGCTACCTGTTTGACGGGGCTTGTGCTTTTTGGTGGAATCAAATCCTGTATCTGTGATTAGTTTACTTTTCTGTCTCTCACTGAACAAAGCTTGATGTGTTGATCTTCCAATAGTGAGCTCACCTTTGGCCTGCCTGTTCCTGCATTTGATGCAACTGATTCAGTTTCCACAAAGAGTTTTACAGCTTCATATGCTTAACTCTTACCAACCTTGTGTCTACATGTGACTTGACTTTGAGAAAGATTGTTTTTGTTCATATTAACAGCTCTTCTGACACTTTCTGATGCCACGTTGTCCACTAAAACTGTTTACATTTAAGACGGTTTTTTTGGATCAATGAGTTGATCAAATCAGTTTCAGCTCCTTAACTCAATGATATTTGACCTTTGGTTCAGAGGTTCACATTGTCAGTGGCACTAAAGTATATCAGTTTTCTTGCTCATTAGTTCATACTCTGAAATGTTCATGTTCTGTACTGTACTTGAATTTTTAAATTTGAGGTAATTTCTCACAGTTCCTTATCATTTCTAAGCTTACATGAAAATGTGAACGATTTCCTTGGCCACAAACGTGCATATGTGATGCATACATACATATACGAATGCACCACATACTTTAAAGCAAAACCAAAACATCTAAAACATGTAAGTCTTGTACTTTCTTTTAATTGCAAAATGTTTTTTTTTTAAAGATCTTACCAGAGCTGAAGCTATCCTCAATCACTTGGATCCAGTAACACAATGAATGCTTCTCTTTAGGAATGTCTACATGCAGTTAGGGGTGGAGCTCTACAGTGACAACTACTGACAGCAGCTACTGTTGCTGAAACAGATTCTGAAGTATGATTTCAACAACTCAGAGGGAGTAGCAACCGTAGCAGTTTATCTTGAAACAACTGTAATCTCCACATTTTTAGCACTGTTGCCTCACAGCACGAAGGTCCTGAGTTCAAGTCCACCATCAATCAAAACCAATAAAAACAATCCTTATATTTAAAATTACATTAGTCTGAAATAAAATCTCAAGAAAATGTTTTTATTTTTTAATGTTAACATTTTGTAGATTCTTTGTGGAATCTTACCCTAACATTTTTCTGACTTACCAAATCAAATTACTGAATAAACTGTACAAAAAAATGTATTGTTTTTTTTTTATGGCTAAAGAATAAAAATGGCCTAATGCTTGCATAAAGGTTAATTATATTTAGACAAACTTCCTCCAGACTCACAGAAGATTTCATATAGTAAGTCAGTAGAGTTATTCTTTAAAAACGAGTTTTGTAGGTAACAAGCTTCCCAAAGAAGGAGATGCAATGTGTTTGTATTTACAGATATTACTTGTGAATTCAAAGAGTTCCTGTTTTGTAATGTTACGTCTGCATTTGGTTTGTGAAGAAGTCCAGTACTCAAGACGTAATCCAGCATAGCTGGTAACATTTGAAAATGCAGTGAGGGGCAGACCAAAATCCTTTTTCCATCTGTGTGATGGATTCATTTATGTGTCAGATTTAAACACATGGAAAAACCTGTTCCAATGTATATAGTCTTAGTGTGAAAAAGTATGCTTAACATCTTCTATTGACAATGGACCTGCTTTTATTAGTAACACATGCCAGGGACACATGATAGTGTATAGAGGATGTGAGAGTCAGCAGGGAATTGCCAGGTGACCTAATGGAAAAACAATAAGGGGAACAAAAACAGTGCAGATATCCAGCTGGGCGAATATTATCAACTGAAAAAATGAACATGGTGGTATAATGCTGAATCTTCGATAGTACAGACAGAATAACAGTGCATGCTCTGTTTGAGGGCTGACAGAGCATACAGTAAGTTCTAAATTGCTGACATAAACACTGACACATTTATTTCCAGCTTTCAGACTGCTGAGATTTGTTTGGACTGCTCCATATTATTGTGTGTTATTTGTGTTATACAGTGCAGTGAGAAAGGGATTTGATGCCCTTGCCAATTTTCATTTTTTTTTTGTTTACTTTTCAAACTTAAATATTGTAGATAATGAAAAAAAAGCAGTGTTGTCAGCATTAATGCGAACTGATCCACGTTAATGTGCCAAATTTATCCCCGTTAATGGGTTAACGCAGATTAATCCATTACTCTGAGGGGGTTACTCGATGTTAACACGTTAATGCAGCTTAAACGCGTTAATGCCGTCATCATGTGAAAGATATGAAAGACTCATTATTAGTATCACAAACACTTGATTGCAGTTTATGCTGCCAAAGGGGTAAAACCAGGTATTACCTTTGGAGGGCCATTACCTTTTCCACATAAGGGGAAAAAACCTTTACTGGCCATAATAAAATAAATCATCATTTTGAAACTGCATTTTCATTTATGTGGGTTATCTTTGTGTAATATCACTATTTTTTTGGTGCTGTTAACGGTAATGTGGTCATCTCAACTAACGCGATTAACAATTAACCCATCTGGAGCGCAGAAACTGGACAAACTGCTGGAAATGCGTTGACAGAGACATTTTAGAGATTTTGAGTCATTCTGCACTCCAGATGAGTTAATTGTCAATCATGTGAGTCTTTCACATCCCTGTGAAGGAATTTTGGGTGACTCTTTTTTGCAGAATGATTTTATTTTGGTCACACTGGAGATTTTTTTAAGCACGAATGATCAGTTTGAATGATCTCAATAGCATTTCATTTTACTCTGCTTTTCTGGGTATTGCATAGGAACTAACAGTTCAGAGTCACAGCATTAACCTATATATGTATTGTTTATCTGTAAATAGACATTATACTACACTGTTTCCAGGATTGTTTTTAAGGGCTTGTACAGAATGGACCACAAACAAGAGACACGAGGACATCGGAAAAACGAATATTTGATCAAATACACTGAGAATAGTTTTGAGGCAGGAAGGACGTTCAGCCCTGTGCTCTCGTATGACATGAAAATAAGCTGCACAGGAGTTTAAACACTGACTTGTATTGAATAACCACTTTGAAAAGAGAAAACATTTCATCTCTAGCGTAGAAAAAGTTTAAGCATCAAAATACACTTTAGGAACCTACAGAAAAAAGTACTCATGACGCAGACTCATATGCATGATATTACCAGAGCTAATTATCGATTCAGCCTTGTATATATCAGTTCAATGATGCAGTGATGAAGATGATTTTAATTATTTGTATGCTGCTTGGTAACCTTTATTTACAATAACAGATCATTTTCTTGAAGGTTTCAATTTTAAAATGTAAAACAAATAATCTATTCTGGAGGGCGTACAAAATACAACATTTGCAAATAGCATGATTTAGAAATAGCCAAATAAAGTATACTGGAAGTGCATTAAAATATCAAAGTATATGTACCAAGTTATATTATTACCCATGCTGTCTATCCAGTGACACTAGGCATTGTAAGATTACAGTATTGTAGTGCGTAGTAAATACACTGCAGTAAGATTACATTGCTAAAGTATTTGGATGATTTTAAAATATGACAGGTCAGAAATAACATTACTTCTAAAGAAACAGCAAAAATTGTTTTACAAAATTGTTTCACATTCAGACAAATTGTCTGAATGTAGAACAATTTGTCCATAAATTGTTCCACATCAAATGGTCTGAATGTGTTCAGACTGATGTGTTATACAGTGCAGTGAGAAAGGGATTTGATGCCCTTGCCAATTTTCAGACTGATGAGAAATAAAGGTACTTGTGCTCTTACTTTCTTTAGAACTAAGTTACTTTTTAAAATATAGTTTGGCACCATTTTGCTCACAGCAATACTATATGTACCAGTTTATGTAACAGCTGTATTGAAATCTGTAGGTACAACACAAAATAAGCACAGTCAAATCTTACAAAAGCTTAATAAGGCTCAGTAGTGTAGGAGGGCACTTCCTGACTCAAAGCAGTCATAACCCCACATCATTACGGCTTATCAGTTCATCATATACACGCGTCACGACCCAATATCCGATACCTATATAATAACACATTGGAGCTTCGGCATTTTCTAAAAGACTGGAGCTCAAGCATGATCAGCAAGGCTCCCCACCATCACACCACCCAGCAGTCACATTTGTGTGTAAAGCGGGTACTCAGGGTCTAAACTTCCACATGTTTAGAGAAAAAACATGTACTGACTACGATGTCGTCTTTAAATGTAGATGTGTAATACATCATTTAATTCTTTTATCAACCGTTGTTGTGTTTTTTGTTTTTCAGTGTGAATTTATACAAACACGAATTACTTTTGTAGGTGCAGGATCGAATTGATTTAATAGAGCTTTTTAGACACCAACCTGAAAGATAAATGTGTGTGTGTACGTGTGTGTGTGTGGGTGTTGGAAGCAGTTTTGCTGGATATGTTTTTTAACTTGGTGAAACATATTGTAGCGTGTTGGGACCGGCTACTCCCATCATACCTTGGGAACATGTGT
>VURO01025052.1:4059-19557 GCA_015108175.1 Pelvicachromis taeniatus
GGTCTCCTAAGAATCCATTAACTTTTATGACACCTTTGTAAAGCCTTTATTCATTTTGGGGGCAGAGTCAATATGTCTAAACTATTATATTTTCTGTTTAACCCCTTTCTAAGACCTATACTAAGTTACATAAATCTTCAAAACATATTTGTTTCTGCTGTAAGGTTTTAACATGGGAGTCTATGGGGACAGGCTCACTGCTGCCTCTGCTGGACGTCAAAGGAACTGCAAGTTTGGAGTTTCATCCTGCAAAATTGGTGTGTCTGAAGAGATCACAGCACATTTATCTGAGGCGCAAAGATTATAAAAGCTAAAGTCTTTACACACACAGACACAAAACACTGAGGATTACAGCCAAAGGTGTGTGGGGAGGGGGGGCTGTCATGACCCAGCTCGTCCTTCTTGACCTCTGTTACTTACACTCTGAGGAGATGCACACGATGGAGATCTGCCTGGTCTCCAACTGTGTGTGCAACATTAGACAGCACCATCTCCATACGTCTGCTGTTTCCTTGGTTACCTGTAATGGCGTGCGCGCACACACACACACAGTTTCTATCTGTGAAACAAACACACTCACTCACATGCTTCAGCGGGCTAGTAGGACTGTGCGTGTGTGTGTGTGTGTGTGTGTGTATGTGTGTGCATGTGTTTGTGTGTGTGAGCATGTGTTTGTGCATGACAGTGTGTGTGTGTCTGTGAAACAAACACACTCACTCACATGCTTCAGGCTGGTAGGACTCTGTGTGTGTGTGTGTGTGTGTGTGTGTGTGTGTGTGTGTGTGTGTGTGTGTGTGTTGTGCATGTGTTTGTGGGTGAGAGTGTGTTTGCGTGTGTGCGTGCGTGCGTTTCCTCCCGCTGTTTGTGCTGTGCAGGTTTAAGTTCCAGATGTTAAAGAGTTCTGCACAGCTTCCAGGACACCACTGTTATTACTGACACTGGTGGCCGTTATGTGAACTGCAGGTGAGCTCACCTGTGCAAGTTTTCTTTAGTGTCTGATGGCAGCTGCCAGTGCAGAGCAGTGAGCTGCGTGGGGATAAATGAGAGAGCTCTCTAGCCTCCAATATCACCACCTCAGCCTCCTGCAGGGCCTGCTCAGCAGGAGGCCTGGTTCATTTCTTCCCTCTGAGATCCACAGAGCAGAGGTGTGAGCAGTCTGAATGAGGTGTGTAGAACGAAATATAAAAATGCTCACCAGTGCGGCCACAGTCCGGGACTTTACATCTAATTACTTTATTATTTATCAGTCATCAGATTACACAGATATTTTTCTAACACTGTCTCTGAGAAAATAATTTATTCCAGTCACGTATTTGTGTTGTACACAGACTGCAGCTCAGCTTAAAAAAATAATACATGAACATGAATATGCCCTATATTAGAATCAGTCACCCAAAGACTATAAACACTGCTGCCTTCGGCTGGACATCAGAGGAACTGCAGTGTTCATCAGCCACAGAGAGCAGGTAAAAGAGCAAATACTAAGAACTCTTACCTGTAAAAAGCCGCTTCTCTTCATCATTACCCAATCCAGGTCTGCCAGTCATCCACTCTTATTTCTCTCTGGACCAATCATCTCTCACCTGGAAAAACTCATATCCCACATGCAGCCAGCATTAAAACCCGTGTCACCTGTGGTCCTGATGGAGGTTCATACCAACCCTCACACAGAGATGTTCTGGGTGCAGATCTTGTTGTTAATGTCGGATTAGTGTTAAGTGTTGATAGCGAGCAGCTCTCTTCCTCTTCCAAAACCCAATCTGTAAAAATGTGGGTCTGTAACCCAGTGTTTTTGTGTGTTTCAGTTATATTCTTTAATTATTGTATTTCGTGGGTTTTGATTCTGCTTGTGTTATATTTTTAGTCCTAGGATTTTGGTTTCTGTTTTTTTGCCTTTCTCGTGTTCCTTGTCTTGTCACGCTTGTCTTCATGTTCCCTCTGTCTCCCCGTACAGCCATGTCTCTCTGTCTCAGTGTCATGTCTGAGTCTCCGTGTTATATTTTTTATTACATTTTATTTTGACGGTCCCTTGTCTCATGCCAATGTATTTAGTTTTGCTTCCTTTGTCTCATTATGGCTAATTAATCCCAGCTGTGTTTCCCTCCTGTTTCCCATTCTCTGATTACTCCGGTGTGTATTTAAGCCCTGTGTTTTCCTTGTTTGGGATTTGGGTTGTGGGGGCATCTGTGTTGAATGTAGAAAGTCCCTGAAAATCGCCACCCTGGCAGGAAAAACATCATTTACGTGTGGGCGAAAAGCCCAAACACACAGAAAAAAGCGATGTTTTCAAAAATACCCATGTAGGTGTGGACATAGCCAAAGTTCTTGAGTCCAGTATAGTTGCTAGTTTTCAGGTTTGAGGTTTTTGTTTGTTTTGTTGTGAAGTTTATTTTTCATGAAAGTTTTTCCAGCAATAAAAAGCTGCCGCTTTGAGTTTCACTTTTGACATCTGAGAGTCCTGCATTGGGGCCCTATCCTGCCAGACACACCGCTTGCCTTGACAACCCGGATCATTATGTTGAGGAAAACAGCAGCTAGGAGCTTGAACTAATCCTGGAACAGGAAGAAGGTATATGAGCTGGGATCAGACCTTTCCTGTTTTTAATTTGGCCAGTCTGCCCTTCAAGGCTCTTCTTGTGTTCCTCTGGTAGTAATAATGGGATTTCCATTAAGCCCTTTAAGAAGAAGAACCACACTGAAAGTCATCCAGAGGTGCAGAAGAAGAAGGCCTTGAAGGGAAATGCAAAAAGTTTTCTGTTTTGTATGGTCAGGACCCCACAAATGTTTCTCACCTGAGAAGGAAAGAAGAGCAAAGACACTTTTTAACTTTAAACTTAGTGTTTTTAATGAAAACATTCTGCACTACTTTACCTAACAGCCCCACACAGACTATACTTTTCTCACTTTAATGTCACGAAGAAGCTGACACAGGAAACATCCATGGTTACACGAGAAAGAAGAGTTTGGTCCCACATTTGGTCATTTTAACCAAAAACTAAATCATGAGTTTGAAAATGAAAAAACTCCACAGAGAAAACAATCATGTACAGCCAGATAGGTTTTATTTTTTAAAAAGGAGATTAGAAACTGGGTCTTTCAATATTTTTTATAAATTGGATGTATGGAAAATTTATAGCTTGTAAAAATGCTCAAAATATTGATCAAATTGAAAACCTGTACTGGAGAGAATCCCCAAAAACAGGGCATTATTATCCATCTGCAAAAGACAAGAGGAGATTTTAGAGATATAAGAAATAAAAGTTATGCTTTAACAAAAGGGAAAAAAGAGAGGGCTGGATAACCGTAACTGTAAATTGTAACTATAACAGCATGGCTGACATTAACAGTAGAATAGTGTAAGAGTGTGGTGAAGCTGCTACAAACTGAGTGTGAAACATTCCTACAGTTTCTTCTCCTTCAGGACAGAGTAAGGCTAAACGGCGTCTTTAAAAACTTTATTTAAAATGCAGTCACTGAATTTAGGACGAAATGGGCTCAAGTACATAAACCCTAACATTAGCACAGAGTCACTCACTCAGTGTATTTTATTAACAACTTCTGCAATTGTTAACCACATGACCATATAACGTGCAATGTGTAACGTGTACGTATTGTTTTCCTCTGCATGTAAGTCACTAATCTTCTCCACCACTTAACAAGGCAGGCTTATTCACACTCATGACATCATTAGCACTTTCAACTCAACTCAACCCAAAACATCAATTCAACTGAATTCAGTTCAATCCAACCCAACCAAACCCAACTCATCAACTCAACACAACTTAACCTAACTTAACCCTAAACTAAACCCCAAACCATTAATACAAGGCATGTCTATGCTAAGAGATTAAATCAATTTTTTGTATTGAAAGGGTCGTCTTATGCTAATTCTGAGGTCTGTATTATTAATCTTGAGCCAGAGTAGCTCATACGAAACACTATTAATTAAACATATTTCCTTTGAGCCCCTCACTTCATCCCCTGTAATGTAAACCAACTTTAATTGAATTTCTGCCCCCCTTTAACAGAAGTGGGTGATATGAGATAACCATTCAAAGATATCATCTCTGTCTGTTGTATCAAATACAGTTTCAAGAATAGAAAAAAAGATGAAACTGAGCATGAAGAGCTGTGCACAGCCTGAGGTTTGGGCTGTCAGTGATTATTTCTACATACTCTGAGCTCAATATTTGAAATTTTGGTGATGTTTAAAATGAAAAGGATATATGTGACAGACAATAAGAGAGAAAAGGACAGTTGCAGGCTGTGCAACTGCTTTTACACAGCCTGCAACACTGGTATGCTTGGCTGCTACACTGTGACAGAGTTTCTGGTTTTATTTCTATGCTGTTCAAGATGCTAACACTTTACCTGGGACCTACTAGTTTTAATTTTGATGCTTTAACACAATACCAACTTTTACAGCTTTTACACAGCTACTTAAAACTGACACAGATGTTAACTCGATTGCTAGGTGATTTTATACAACTGTCAGTAACAGTCATTATTCCATTTGATCAAATTAACACCTTTGTGCAACACTCCATGATTTGCTTGTGTCTGAAAGTAAACTAAAGAACTGCAAAAGAATTTTGGCAGTAAATGTTGGCAGAGACAGCCAGAGATCTCACATTGGCTTTGGTAACAGGCTGGGAACCATTTTTTAAATGTGATTTTGTTAGCTTCCTTCAGTGTTCAGTACATTTTTCAGCAACAGTGACAGTTTGTGTTAGAATACAGAAAGTTACACCCTGCTGAGCTCTTTGCACAAAAACTCTTCAAAGCAGTGTAACCTGGTTCCACCAACATCCCTTGCTTCATTGCAGAGTGGGAGGGGCCACTGGTTCTGTCTGTAGAAAAATATGAAGAAAATATTGCGCTGCAGCTGCTGATGCTATGTTAGGTGAGCTGATTTCAGTTTTTTCAACACCAAAGTCTTTGGTTGGATGATCTTTTGGTCAGCTAGTCGGTCTGTCGGTCGCTCTGTTGGGGGGGTGGTCTGTGGGTCAGCTGCTCCGTCTGTTGGTTGGTCTGTTGGTTATACAGCCTTTTGGTCAGCTGGTCGGTCTGTCTGTCAGTCTATTTGTTGGACAGTCTGTCCACCAACAGACTGAACAACCACTGTGTCTACGACACTAGAATGTCGTTAGAATGTTGCCATTCTGGAATGCTCTAGAATTGCTGGTTGCAACATTCTAACAATATTCGAGAAAAGCTGAAACTAATAGCCCTAGTTATAGTAACTATGGGGCGTGTCTTACTGAAAAGTCTCTGTTACCAGCTCTCCGGCCTCCTCTAGCTTCTATCGCTCAGCAGAGTTACTTTAAACAAGTATTTCTACTCGTGTTCGGGACTCAGAGCAGCGTCAGTCAGCCTCTTCATTCAGCTGGCAATGAAGTGATTTAACCCAAGCCAAGCTGAAGCAGTATTTGACTTACACAGTCATCCCAGACAGCTGTTAGCACACTGGCTCCAGCTGTGAACCGCTGATGAACCACCTGTCAGAAGAGAGTGCTGGTAGTCCTTAATTTTAGGTGGCAGCTGGTAATGTTTTGGTGAGAACTGCTGAACTAATCTCAGGTCTGGGTGAGGGGACACACATTGAGCCCATCCTGTTGAGGGACGTTGCTTTGGTTATGCCCTCACTGCCAACGGTGGAGAGAGGGAAGCTCTCATAGCTCTCGGCGGCCCGGTTGCCGCACTGGCAGCGCTGCAGTGTCAACTTCAGCTCCCTCTGGAAGTTGCTGTTGAGGAAGCCGTAAACGATTGGGTTAATGCAGGTAGAGGCCATCGCCGTCAGGTGGCAGGCGGAGAAGACTGTGTCGTGCTGACAGTCTGGGAGGGCCTGGTGGTGCCAATCAAATAGAGTGTTGAAGACATTCAGCGGCAGCCAGCACAGAGCAAAGGCTATGACGATGGCCAACAACATTACGTTTATCCTGTGGGCTCCTCTAGTCCTCCTGCTGCGCTCCAGCATGTCCCTGCACAACACAGCGTGACATCCATCATCAGACAATCCGCCAAGAAATGTCACAGCAAACCTCAGGCAAAATTAAGTCACAGCCTACCCACACACAGTCCACACAGACCTCTAATCTGACATGATAACACAAACATGCTGTCACACAGCGGACGGGAAAAGATCACAGAGTAAGTGAACGGAAAGCTGTGTGACCTGCGACGTCTCAGGCGTAGAAAGATCCGGAGGTAGCAGAGGAGCACCAGCAGAAGGGGCAGGCAGTACTGGAAGATAAGCAGCGAGGTCGTGTAGGCGAGGCGATGCTTGTCTGACGGCCACAGCTCCATACAGATCAAATGATCTCTTAAACAAGACAGACATGGATAAGGAAAATGGAAATACTTATTTAACTTTTGACATCACTGATTAAGGAAGATGAAGATCTCATGTAACTTCTGCACTAACCAATATCCCAAAGCATCTGTGCCTCAAAGTAATATCCCACTGAGCACAACCTTACTGAAGCTGGTGTCCAAGCTCTGGTGTCAGTTCTGAAGCTTATTTCACTCCTGACCTGTTAGATGGCATTTTCACATGTTTGGCATTCCCAAGTGGAAGCTTGAAAACAGAAGAACTGTAACTGATCCTCATCTCACCTGTGAGTAATTTTGAAACAGACTGGTGGATGTTAATCATTTAGAACATAACTGTAGAAATGCTGAACTTGTAAAAAAAAGCTGTGGAATGAGTGGAGGAGATCCAGTGCTAATCTCAGAGTATAAATATGTAACAGGATTTCCACTTAGAGATCTGAAACTACCAGCTGAAACTGCCCAAAGGTTAATGAGAGGAAGGTTCTGAAAAAGAGGGTTTTTTCATTTTGTTGACTGAACCTCGTATGCTGTGGAACATACATGTGCCTTTGGGAATGTACTGAGGATATACGGGGCTTTACTGGTACTACATTAGCTCTTTTTGAATATTTACCCACCTGCACACCAGAATCAATAAACCTGCATATCTAAATCATACTCCGGACTCTCACCTTAGATATAAAAACCAAAGATAGCAAAGCTAGTCTCAGTCCTGCTATCAGTCTGATTAGGCAGGTCCACTCACCTTCCTGCATATTAATGTTTTCAGCTTATAGACATGTTGATAAGTAGATACAGTGCTGTTCATTGACTGCCTGAGCCAAAAGAAATGCATCTTCAGTTTTCTTGTTAAATGAAGTGAATACAAACTCTTCAGCAGACATGGTCCAGACGTGAACCCTGAAGCCTCAGACAGATTGCCAGGCACCAGAGCAGCATTTAAAGAAACTCCAACAAATGCTGGCATTCTTCTTCCACACAATCAGAACTGAAAATAAACACCTCCTAAGACTCCAGTTGGTACAGGAACCTTCGAAGATAAAAGGTCTTTCTTAGAGTGTTCATTAAGTGTTTTTGACAGGCTAACATCCAGATGGTCGGTTTGAGACACGTTCAGGTTCATTTCTTGTGCTGCAGCAGACTTTATTCCCCTGATGAGGCTGCTGCTGAACTTCTGAGGGCTACGCTGCTTTTAGCCAAATGCAAAATAAGTGTTAAAAACTAGAAGATGATCTGTTTGACGTTAATTTTTTTTAATGGCCATATAAAAAAACATATATTTATATATCCCTCTCTAAATACGTCTCTTTGCAGCAGTCGCCTTCCTCTGACTGACCATATCAGTACCCGTAAACTATAACACACTCTTCTGCACAGAAAGACTAATTCTCCACATTTTTTCCCCATGCAATCTCACTGTTGTCACATATTTGACAACACATCCTATACACACCAGGTCGTCCAGCATCGAGACATCTATTCCTTCTCTTCTGCGTCTGTGTCTTTTCTTGTACATGCCACCCTTACACTCTTAATTGCCCCATTGTGATAAATGAAAGTTATCTGAAACATTAAAAGTTTTTCCCACACAACAAGACGAAAGCCCTTTAATAAATGGACCATATGAGTGGCTCTGAGTTTTTTATGTGGGTCTCCTGTGAATGTGTGTGGTTTATTTTCTCCATGGTTTTAGAACAGAAACTAGGAGTTGGAAGGAAGTGTTTTAATCTTTTTTTGCACAACAGGGCTGAGGAACTACATGTTTGTTTAAGTCCACATGACACTGTTCCTAGCCCTAATAAAAATCACGGCAACCCCCAGAAACAAATAAAGATCACACAGATCTACAGACCGGTGAGCATCACCATGGCAACCTCTGGCCATCAGTGAAGAAGAGTATTCCTCAACTTGCTGGCGAGGTGGTTGAGATGGGTCACATAGCCATGAGTCTTCGGCAGACTTGCAAATGCTCCGAGCTGCAGTGAAACCTGCATGAAGGTCAATGGTCTTCATTTCCAGACTCTTCAGTTTCACTGCTGCTCGGCATTTTTCATCAGCAGCAGCATCCACCTCTGTGCATCCAACAGCACAACTGCAACAGCAAGCACCCTCCTGAAACCACTCACCAATCAGTCACATAGTTCACATTATCCTAGCGACTAGTGGTTGCCATGGCGTCACTGACAGGTGTTTTGGGCTGTGTGACTGATGCCTAATCTCATACCGAACATTTGCAAAAATTAAAAAATAAACTCTGGGATTATAGAAAACCAGTTATGTGTCCTGATATCTCAGCTCAGGTCACTCCCCAGTTCAAAATGAAACAGCATCTCTGGACTGAAGCTAAGACACACCTGTATCCCAGGTCTCACCTGAAGGGGTTGGCAGGGAGGCTGATGTTCTGGAAGGGGTCATTGGTGAGGATGTTGAAGGAGAGGAAGGGCAGCGAGATGAAGCAGGCGACCAGCCACGTCAACCCCACAGCCAGGTAGGAGTGTCCGGCAGCAGGGGACCAGCCGGTGGGATGGAGGATCAGCTGATGGCGCTCCAAAGCAATCAACACCAGGGAGAAGACCGACACTGTCACCGACATGCACTGAACAAAGGGCGTCACCTGGACGGGCACGAAACACAGCAGAGGTCAATCTGAAGGTGTAGTTATCGAGCTGGTGGTATAGACTGAGAGCGTGGCCCTGTGGTCATCGTGAGCTCCACCTACACGCTGTGACATCACGCTTTTATCTATTCATTCAAATGTATTCAGTTTCCTCTGTTACATCAGCTGACAGCTTGATAATGCTCTCACAGTGAGCACCTGATCCATTACGTCCAATGAGACCTCAACAAATGAAGGCAGGTTTTTTTTCTCTTTTAAAACTTAAATGAACACACCTACAGGTGAGCAGGGCAGGCGGTACCTGGTCTGTAGGTAAAGTCCTGCTCAGCCTGCAGGGCACATGAAATGCTGCCATGCTTGAGTCTCTGGTCGGTGTCAGCGTTGTTCTTCATCTCTGCTCCATCAGACCTGGTGCTGCTGAACTTTCAGACCTGTAATGTCAGCGGCTCTGAGTCGCTGCCGTTTGCTGCCTAATTTCAGATTTTTATTAAATGAGGCGATGCAGACTTGTAATTAAAACCAATCTGTTATCTATGAAGGCAGAGGCTGCTCAGGCTTTCAGGTGGAGGTGACACAAACACTGTCAGCTTAACGTTACACTCCTGTGTCATTAAACAGCTTCCACCTTCAAGGAAGCAGAGCCTCAGAGAGAATGGAAGTCTGTATGCACAGCAGATGATGGGAACTGTTATACTATGACATGTTGGTCACGCAGACTGGGAAGCATCACATTCCTGTGTGGAGCAAATCACCACTAATCACTAATCCCTCTGTTCACACACCCCTTCATCGCTGAGCAGAGGAAAACTAACAGTCTTCATTTATCAACACAACTTTGGAGGATAATATGAGGATACAGTCCATGTAGGTGGGCAGAGTCTGCCATGATGAAGGACAGAGCTACCTGCATCGGGGACTCCACCCACCCTGCACCTGAACTGTTCCCCCCTCCCCTCAGATGCCTTTCTACTTTTCCATTTGTCTGACAATGCTGGGATGTCACCCGTGCTGGCCAGTGAGCCTGGACCCCTCCTGTCTCAGGTGCCTCAGTGGTGGCTGATCAGGCTGTGGCCCTGAGTGAGATGGCTGGGTTCTGCCAATGTGTAGGTTATGGTTTGATTTTGTTATTTAATCAGGAAAAATGAACACTCTTGAGATTTAAAATCTCTTTTACAAGCACATCTAGTGTTCTGATCCCTCCTAATTCACTGTTCAGGAGTGCAGTCATAAGCTAGCAGCATTTACATCAGTTAGAATGAAAGAAACAACCATAACTTATAAACTTCAGTGCCAACAAAGATTATCTTAGTAAAAGTAAGTGTCTAGTGCCAGAAATGAAGCTGATAATATTCCTGAAGTGGAGCAGCTCCTTCAGATGCTCCTGAAGCTCACTCTAGGAGGAAGGAGCTACAGACTCAGTGTGAAGCTGTCCTCAGGCTGACAGTCACAGCCCTGCAGACAGATTCTCACTGTCGTCTCTTTATTGTCTTTAAATTAAAGGAAAAAGTGACGAATGCACACTGGTGAGTGCTGTTATCCCATGAAGCAGTGGTGAGCATGTGTGGCGCACTGACCTTGCACAAGGCCTCCCCCAGCACCCAGCGATCCATCAGCGTGTAGATGACAGTGACGGGCAGGCACACGATGCACATCAGGATGTCGGAGCACGACAGGTTGGCAATCAGGATGTTGGTGACGTTGCGCAACTCCTGTTGCCGGGCGATGATGAACACCAGACCTGCGTTGCCTAGCAACCCGATGGCGATAACAGCGCTGTATGCCACAATGAGAAATGTTGCCCCGCTTACCGAGGGTGGGCACTGAGAGGTGTCTGCCCAATCAGAGGCCTCCCAGACGTGGAGGAGGCTGCTGTCGTTGGACATGGCAGGGAGGGAGAGGAGGAGGAAGTAGGGAGCGGGCAGCCTAGCGATGGCAACTCGACTTCCCACAATAAAGAGGATCAGAACACAATGAGGGGCGAGGAAGAGGAGGAGGAGAACAGCATACAGCTACGTGCTGTGAGGAGTTGGATGATGGAGCCAAATATGGCGTCCTGTGTTTCTTTCCCTGGGGATCAGCTCTGCAGCAGCGTTTCCTGCAAAGGACACAAAACAGCAGCGAGTAATAAGATGGAGGTGAGGAGCTCTCAGCAGACAGGCAGAGGAGGAGAAAGGTGAAGAGAAGGAGTGAATGAATACATCAGCACATGCTGCTTTTTTTCTCACGCTGAGCTACACCCCATCATCCAGAAACACTCGTTAGTGTACACCGCCAGTGTGGGTGTAATGGCACATTATGCAGCCCAGTTCACCGGGACGCACTCGGCAGAAAAAACGCTGTCTGACTATCTGACTGCTGGCGTTTGCTGAAAAGTCGCAGCGTGAGGGCTGCACTTCAAACAGGAAGCCTAAAAACACTCCTCACAGACCGACAGTCGCTTCATGTGCTCAACCAGTAGCAACAAACCAAATCCCAGCACAGCTAACCAGCAGTCAGACCTACCAAATCATCAGACTCTAGTTTGCTCTCACCATAACTCATGCAAGCATTTAATTTAATTCAATTTTATTTATATAGCACCAAATCACAAAAAGAACCCTCTGGCAGAACCAAGCTCAGGGACGGGCAGCCATTTGCACTCACTGGCCTATTGCAGCGTAACTAAAAGAGGATTCAGGGTCACCTGGGTCATCCAGCCCTAAATATATGCTTTAGCAAAAAAGGAAATTTTAACACTAATCTTAAAAGTAGAGATAGCGTCTGTCTCCCGAATCCAAACTGGAAGCTGGTTCCAGAGACTCTGCCTCCCATTCTACTTTTAAATACTCCAGGAACAACAAGTAAACCTGCAGTGTGAGAGTAAAGTGCTCTAATGAGGTGATATGATACTACAAAGTCATTAAGATAAGATGGGGCCTGATTGTTTAAGACCTTGTATGTGAGGAGCAGGATTTTGAATTCAATTCTGGATTTAACAGGGAGCCAATGAAGGGAAGCCAATATAGGAGAAATATGCTCTCTCTTTCCAGTCCCTGTCAGGACTCTTGCTGCAGCATTTTGGAGTAGCTGAACTGAAGTTTAACTGAAGTTTATGGACGTCCTGATAATAATGAATTACAGTAGTCCAGCCTAGAAGTAATAAATGCATGAATTAGTTTTTCAGCATCACCATGAGACAGGATATTTCTAATTTCAGAGATACAATCAGATGACAGAAAACAGTGATGAACCGCTGTGTTCTGCAGCTCCACAAAGCCCACCTCACTCTGGAGCAGAACTGCTCCACAGTGCCCCCTGTGGAGCAGGGAGTCTAGGAAGTTTTTGTGTCTGATGCTAACAAGTATAAGCTGAGATCAGCTGCTCGTGTGCTATGCTGGAGCCCTCTGTGGATTAAAGATCAGAGTTTGAACTGTCATGTATGATATATGTATGTTATTACACATGTGCACACAAACTGTAGACCCACACTCACCATTGTTTTAACGACCCATGTTGTCACTTATCTGCGACACACTAACTTAACGGTTTAATTAAGATACAACTTTTACAGCATCAGCTGCTGCAGGCAGCACACGTCCTCTGAGCACATGCACATGGACACCATCAGCCGTCTGCCTCGCCCACTCTTTCATTTCTCTCTCCTCTGACAGCCCTCATCAGCCCCGAGGGACTGAGCTGCCACAGAATGAGACACACTCGCAGGTGTTAGTGCACAGCCACGCACTGACTCACTCGCAGCAGCCACCCGCTCATGATAGTAGCCATCATAAACCTCATATCCGCTGCTCCCTCTCTCCTGCACAAGCACACTCAGAGATCCACACTGTTTTTAAATTGTGCACACATAAAGCTCCAACACAGGACAGCAGCTCGACAGATGTTTAACAAACAACAACATGTGGAAACAAGGCTTTTCCTCTGCTGTGCAGAAAAAGATCACAAAACATGACATGTTAATTACATCATGACCTGAGAATAAATCTTCTGTCGGTCATCATTCACCTGTTTCCATGCAGGTGTTCCTTCATTCTGTCTAATGGCCAGCAGGGGGCAACTCGTCCAGCTGCAAAATGTAGTTGGTCATATAGAAAAGTCCAACAAACTTCAAGAGCTGAAACATCCAACAGGTGAAACCCAGATCAGTCTGTTCCTCTGACATCTGCTGGATGTCAGTTCAGCAGAGTCAGTGCCCAAAGACTCCCATGCTAAAACTTTACAGCAGAAAACAAACATGTTTACAGCCTGATACACAAACTGTTTGGTGATTAATCTTAATTCTCACCAGCAGGAAATAGATTTTTCCTACAATTACATCTTTCAGAAGGTACTTGCTTCCAGGTTTTCACTATGACAGGCTACAAAGGTTGAGTAAAAACCTGGAAGCTCATAAACTTGACATTAACATTTGACAGGCCAGATCTTAAAATCACAAAAGGGGTGTGACTGAACTGACATGGGAATATCAGTGTCAGGGGTGCTTGTCTTAATTTTTATTAAACAGGTTGGAGAGAAAATCCGCAAAGCTGAGGGAACGACGTGGCCAGAGGCTCGGCAAGTGTACCATCTCTGAGGGGCCGAATTCAGAACAGGCCCCAGAGAAAAAGGGGGACTCGGCGGAGCTCCCAAACACATCACCCAACATGGAAGACACTGAGTGTTATCAATAGGGAGGTCGGAAATGCCCTAGACAGAGTTTCTAGTCTAGGTACAGCTGAAAGGGAAGACACCAGTGACAATAGCTTTCTAAAGCCTATCCCAGAACCAAATAAAACAAAATAGAATGAACTAAAACAACTTAAAATAGAACTAGAAATAAAGTTAACCTTTCACAGGTTGGCAAAGGCCAGCCTAAAGAGGTGAGTTTCAGGAGTGATTTAAAATAGGCAGAGAAGAAGCCTACCTATCCTTTAGAGGGGGATTGTTCAACAGTTCCTTATTATGGAGGTATTGAAGTGAACCACGTTAAAGGGTCCACGACAGCATATAAATTTGAACTATGCCAAGTAATTAAATGTGGGTTTGAATTTGAATCATTTCATGGAGACGCTGTGTGGGTGTGCTATGATTGGAACATCAATTTTAGGTGGACAGAGGGAAGATGGGTGAGGGGTTTGCTGTGCAACAATTGGGCTTGGGTGGTAGAAAATGCTAGAGAACAGAACCTTGTTGAAAATCATGTATGAGCAATCAGGTGTGAATAATCTCTCAGATGACTGGATGATTTCTGTGTTTGGGAAATGGAAAGTTTTATGATGTCTATTTTGGTTTCACTCGCTACTTTTTCAGCAATATTGATTACTTGTGGTTGTTATTGTATTCCATGTGTAAGAACTTTGGTTGTTAGATTAATCAACAAGGCCATGGATCCTGGACCGGTAGAGGCAGAGACCATAACGCCCTTGTTGACTTCAGTTGGGTTAGAACAAGAAGAAGAGGGTTAAAATGATCTCATGAGCTGAGATCAAAAGGGGGACTGTTAAGAATAGAAATGTAAGTATTTTGAAGTTGTAATATCAAAATTAAATTAGGCTATTGTGTGGATATATATATATATATATATATATATATATATATATACATATAATAATATATATATAGTGCTATGTTGTTTTCTGAAACCGACTGGCTATGGGAGAGAATATTACTAGAGTCCAAATATTTCTTTCATTGATCATTCACCAGTTTCTCAAGCACTTCAGCTAGGGTCCAAAGTTTAGAAATGGGTCAATAGTTAAATGGGTCTAAAAGTGGGATCACCACCTGTAACTGTAAATGTAGTGGGCTTAAATTCATCCAGAGCCATATGGAAAGACCATTGCCTGTTCTTTGTTTGGGGGCAATACTTTTTCACATAGATTCACACGACTGAAGCTGTGGAAACCCCACAGGTGATAAGGGTCCCTCGTGAATCCATTCAACAAGTTAATGAGAAATGGACTGTAGCTCCTGGAGCAGACTATTACTGGCATCCGTAGCTTGTAAGGTTGAACAATTTACAAAATCACTAGTAGCTGTTGAAATCAGTTTTGGATAGGCATTGCTAGGGCCACTTACAACTCTGAGTGTCACTGATGCAACTTGCATACACATCAGTGTAAGTAAGTAAGTAAGTAAAACTTTATTTTTATAGCGCCTTTCAAGGTAGGGACCACAAAGCACTTTACATGAATATAAAACTGTACAACTGTACAACTGTACAACAACAAAAAGATACATACAATTTACAGATTCAGAGGGAAAAGAAAGGAGACTGGATCATTAGCAAGTTGCATAGGCAGATTTACAAAGGTGAGTTTTCAGTTGTTTTTTGAAAGAGACCACTGAGTCAACAGACCTCAGTGGCAGAGGAAGAGAGTTCCAGAGTTTAGGGGCTACAGAGGAGAAGGCTCTGTCTCCTCTGGTCTTGAGTCTGGTTTGGAGGACAGAAAGCAGGCCTTGGTCAGAGGACCTCAGGGACCTGGATGGAGTGTAAGGTTGAAAGAAATCCAAAGGTCTGTGCTGGTCAGAAACTAGCTGTGGAATAATTGTAAATTCTCCGTGTCCTCCTA
>VURO01025058.1:6702-27004 GCA_015108175.1 Pelvicachromis taeniatus
TGTGTGTGTGTATGCTGCATGTATTTGCTCAGGTCAAGTGTGTTTTTCCTTGAGTACTTTTGTGTGAAATATACATGTGTGTATACATGTGTTTGTATATGTAATAGTACATGATGAATCCCTTGGATTTTGTTAACGAAAAAAGTAGTGCTTAAAGGAGCCTGGGTGGCTGGATGTGCAGCATCTTTAATTCATCTCTGTCCAGGGGTCCATGCTGCATCATTACTCCCCAGTTCTTTCCACTCATTTCCTGGAGTGTTTAAATTGCACTAGCAAATATATATATATCGATAAAAGAAAAGTTTGTTTCTGCTACTCCCTTTTCACAACACATTCACGACTTCCTTATTACCACAATGGGTAGCTCTGGATATTTGATTTGGCAGAATTTTACGCTTTCTGCGATGGAACCAGGACTTTTCACTTGTTAGATGATTGTGTAATTCGCTACACTATGGAGTCATGTAATAGAGTGCCATAGAAAATACATTTTAAAAATGTGCAGGCAGATACTTCCCTCAGGAAGATAGAGACCAAAACCGGAGCAAAAGGGCAGTCGACACTGGACTTAGATTTGCCAGCTGGAAAGACAAATGACTGCAAATGAATTCTGACCACTTAATTGTAATACTTATACCAATGTTATTCTAGTAAACTACAATAAACTAAAAACTAAAACCAGATGTGAAAAAAAAACCTAAAAAACTAATTTTAAAAATGCACAAAAAGTTAAAATAACTGAAAGTATTTTGGGAAGTACAGGTAATGTCTTCAGTTTTAGTACTTGTTAATTTTGTAAGAAAATAAAAAAATGTTATAACTTACCTGATGAAGCCATGATTATTGATAAAGTTGTATTGAATGTCCTATGTTCTGATTCTGGTAAATTACCATCATACAGTAACAGACTAAATATTTTCAGGCAGTAAAAACTTGTTCTTCAAACTGAAACTAAACAACATTTTTTAAAAAGTCAAAATACAAATAAAATGTAATAATAAAATATAAAACTGTTAACACATGATACTATTATACTATTATACACACTATTATACATTTTAAAAGGTTATTGTACTTGCACACAAATGACTAACATCATTTTGTTGCTATATTTAGCCTCGTTCGCTGTACAAAACAAATCAATGAGCAGTATCCTATTGCCATGCAGCACCATCCTGCATGTATTTTTTTAACTAAACAACAACAACAAACAATCTGTGCAATCTGTAAACAACTCAGAATATAAACATATTTTTTTTAATGCCTCTTTTCAATCGCTAACCTGCTCTCTACACACTGAAAGCGATTTGCAGCTACATGTGGGCGAGAGACCATAGAAAGTAAATGATATATGGTAACTTCAAGTGACTACAGGTGAAAAAATGTGCTGTTGACAGACAACGGGCTGGGCAGGCAATAAACTCTTTTCAGTTTCTAATCTTCTCGAGCTATAATGACTTAGCTACATTTTAAAAACTATAATCGCCACTAAGTCCAATAACCTAGCAAATGGAGCTGATTAACATTTTGATATTCTAAGTGCATCTAATTTGACCCAAACCAGATTCTTTCATGGACCAAAGCGTTTCAGTGGCTTACCCTAACAGCAAGTGAAAGTTGACACTTGTTTTCTGCAACTCCAGTCTGCTGGTCAAAACTCAGATTTGTTTGTTGGGTGTATTTGCCACTTTGCCATCTAACACAGATTTTTATAACTCTTTGAAACTTGAAACCATATCTTGTTTCAGAAATGCTCACATGGGTCATTTCTGAGCAACAGAATGATTTAGTTGAAGGACTTGTTGAATCCTTTGGCTTTATTTCGGGCTCCCCCGTGTCCATCTTGTCTCTGCAGGCTCTCTGTACTTTGGAGGCATTGCGCTGATGGGAATAGACAGTTGTTGTTTCTTTCTAGCTGGCGTCCCCCTGCCTCTCCCATACATCCTGGAGCTTTTCCAGGAGGCTGTTTATGTGTTGAGTGCAGCACTCCGTGGAGCTTAGGGCCTAATGGAGTGTGAGAGGGGGACCTGGGCTTCTTCAGCTTGTGTTCAGCTGTGCAAACATGCTGCCACTCCTCGGCTCTCGCTCTCTCCTTCTCTGCCCAAATCATTATTTCACCTTTACCTCTGCCTGCCTGTCTGTCTGTCATCTTTCTGCTCCATTCTCAGTCTATAACATAACTGTTACAGCAAGTCAGAGGAAATTAATAAAGAAGCATGAAAACCTCTTTGGCTTTTCTTTTTTGCATGCTTCTTTGTGAGGACCATGATGTTTACTAAAGTGAAAGACCCCAGACTCAGGTGACACCTCTGTTTGTTTGGAAGGTTGTGCAGTCTATTTTTATACTAGGAGAAAACAGGATTGACAGGAAGTCTCAGAAAACCAGTCCCAGTTTATTGGTTTAAACCAGGGATAAAACTCTTCCCATTTATTGCTGCCTATAACCTTTGAGCTTGCTAGATGTCTGAGCACAGTCACACGTTCAGTATGGAGGGACTCTTTTGCTTGCCCATCATCACTGTTAATATTACCGAGGCCAACACAATTCAAAAGGGGTGGCTTATACTTTGAAGGGAAATGGTCATCATTTAAGATATTAAGAAGTAATTGTGCACAACAGAAAGGAGATTTGTATCACACGCTTCGTGGTGTCACTACTGCCTAGTGACTACATGGCAAATGTTTGTCAGCGTCTTTCATAACAACTGCAGGCGACTGCAGCAATCACTAGCAATCAAAGCAATGGCACAAGGTTGTCAGCACAGCACCATACAGTATACCTCTTTGCACACAATTTTACCTACCAACTGCTAGCAGCCTCACGTTTTCCTAGCAACTGGTGGTTGCCAAGTGGTGACTTTGGGCATTATGTATGTATTATCATGCCTGCAAGTCATCCATATGTAGTGGTGATGCAAAAAAAAAAAAAAGTACATATGTTTAAGACTTGTTAAGTTTTTGTATTCTGAGCTTCATCATATTTCCCTGTGTGTATACAACACAGTAGTTTGTCAGAACTGCATTGCTGCCTTCATAGTGTATATTCAGAAAGTGTCACTGCAAGAAAATTGGGGGGAAAAACTGAAAGAAACTGACATCAGTTGGTGCGAAAGCCACTTTGACATCCTGTTATGGGGTTTTCCATTTACCCGTGGTTCAGTTTGTGCAAGATTTAATGTATGAACAAAAAAGTGTGAGTAACACATCAGGGTTAATATGTGAATGTAAAAGTGAATGACAGGTAGCCTGCTTGAACAAGAAGTAGAGCCACAGCATGATTAACACTTGATGACCTCATAAGTGTTAACGAGCTGCTGTAAATTAGGAGTCTCCATGAGTCCATGTTTATATAAATTCTGCCGTCTTCCATGTCCTGCACCATCTCCTCCCCTGCAGCACTAACGGACCATGTTATGATTAATTGTTTCATCATCATCCAGCAACCATCGCCAAATCCCAGCAGACACACGCTGCCTTCCCAGAAGTCCCTGCTACAGAGTGAGTGTGGCTCTGCGGAGTGGAAATCTCCAAGGTTGTGGCTCACCGTTCTCCAAAGTACAAGCACCTGAAAAAATAAGCTAGCCTCTGCCGGCTTGTCGAAGGCACCGCTGAGTTAAATATAGATGTAATATCCCTCCCTTTCAGCTGTATCCAAACAAATTAAAGATGTCTTTCTTACAGGACAGTTACCACAGAGAGTGATCGTAAAAAAAAAAAAAGGGAGGAAATCTGTAGAGTGTGGCGTGACATGACATTTGAAACAAAGTCCTTAATGGGGGTTTTATGAGAGAGTAATCTGTGCATTAATTAGTTTGGGCACATTGAGAGCTGTGGCAGTGATTGGCAGTCTGAAAGCTGCTGGACAAGCAGAGCAGGTTTCTTTTAAGCACTTAGTGTGTAAGGGAGGGAGCTCGGCTCAGATGTGGCTAAAATGGGCCAAAATGAGTGAGTTCAGCAAAGTGCCACAGTGGCTCAAAACTTGAAGAGAAAACTGATTTCTGAATTATATGGTCACCATTAAATAGAGAGATATTTGAGCAAACATTATGAATGTTTAATAAAAAATAAAAGAATCAGTGTTTTCTTGCCAGTTAGACAACTACAAAAACTGGTTCAACATGGGGACGTCTCACATTAAAACATAACGGAAAGTCTGACATTTTGAAAAATATAAGCGGCTGAGAATGGATGGATGGATGGATTCTGCTCAGCGTTGTTGATGAAGGTTGTTGGGGAAAACCAAGCAGTGAGCAGAGCCCATCAGCTCAGCATAAAGATTAGAAACTGCTTTGAAACACTGATTAATGTTTTAATGTGTAAAAACTGAACTTGCAAAAGTCAAAAAGAATGCTTTAGCAGTCAAATATATTTCACTTTTAATTACCAACAAACGTACAAGTATATTATATATAATAAACAAAGTTATTGTACTTACTTTGTCATTTGGCCTGTTCCAATGGTGGAAGCTCATATTAAACATGAAAGAATTTTGTGTTTTGTGTTTTCTGCTTTTTACTGGTAGGCCTGTATGACGTCAGCGAGAGAGGATGTCCTCTATATGGTCATCTCAGACACCCAGCTCTTGCTTTGAGCACAAAATTCCCATGAAATGAAATGAAACGGTAAATGGAATAGTACACATATAGAACTAGAAATTAGTATAATGGGCCCTGTTTGAATTCAAAGTCTGTCAAAACTTAAAACTTTAGGGTTATGTCATTATGTATCTTACATCCTCCAACCTGAAGGGTGTCGAAGTCTTGTCATATGTATAGTTCAAGAATAACTTTATAATAGGATATAATAGGCTTATAATAGGAAATGATTGGTGATTATTTTATTATTATTATTATTAGAAGAAGAAATCAGTCTACTCAACCAAACAAGCTACAACAGCACTCTGATTTTTAATTATGTCCCAGTGACTGTTCAAATGAATGCTATGGCTAACCAACTGACTTAGAAACATGGTCTTGTTTGACAATATATCCTGCTGATGGGTGCCAGGTGGAGAGAATTTCCTCTCGGATATGGTGTAACATTTTAAACTGTGTTTGAACTGAAGTTGTGTAAACTGATGAGCGGTTCTCAGCTGCTTATATATTTAAGTTTTCGCAAATTCTACCTGATCATTTTCTCCCAGTTGTAAAGTTGAGCTTAGCATTATTGAATTTTATGTAACATGTTGGAGTGTTCCATTAATAACTGTGTTTTCTAGTATAACTATTAGCAATTTTACTATGGTATGAAACATTAAGCCAAAAACAAATTTCTAAATGCATTTTCTGACACAGTAGCCTAAATCATTATTAAATTTAACCAAAAAAAAAAACACCAACATGCCAGGAGTCCATGTAAATGTGGTCAAAAAGTGCAGGAAAACACCTGTTGTGAAGTATTATTTGGTCACTCTTTTTTTCCCACATATCCCTCTATGCTCAGTGAATGGACTCAACGTGCTTCTGTAATAATTGTGTGCCCAGCTTGGTGACCAAAGTGCGCAGATTCCCCTCGCTGACAGATTCACTGCTTCATAATGATGCATTACAAAGAAAAACATGTTCGAAGTTCCATTAATCCTCTGTGTGTGTGCGTCATTTGGAGTAACCCCATCCAGAAATGTATTTCACTCCTAATATAGCTCACAATGGAGCATTTTCATGGTACTCGTTACATATTTTCCATTTTACTTGTGACGGCCATTTCTCCAACTTCATTACGTCTGCATTGACATTTTTGGGATGAAAATGAAACAGCGGGAGCTGAAAGTAATGATTTGTGAAATGAAGTTTGATTCAGCATATCACCGCTTTAACAGTTTTATGAACTAATATAACTACTGTGTTTCTAAAATGAGCTCCGGCAGCAGTCGTAAAAACAGGCACGTCTGATTGTCACAGAATGGAATAAAAATAAATGACGTTTGGGATTTCAGAAAGCTGTAGTAATAGTCTTTGACGCCGCAGTATGAACACTTAACTTGGATTATATTAATGGTGCTGTCAGAGATGTATGACTTTTCCAAATATCCAAGGAGACTAAAGTAAAAATAAAACACTTACACTGGCTCGTCTGACAGTGATTTGGGACAGAGTTTTTTTGCTTTGTTTTCTTTAAGTTCTGAAAATGCAAGCTACACTGATTCTGTATGGATCCAGAAGAATACCTAGTCAGGGTTTTCTTTAGAAGACAGAAAAATGATGTCTCCCAGTTTTTTTTTTTTATTTCATTTAATGTCATTTTCTTGTTGTTTTGTTTCATGGCTGATTTGACTTTGTGAAGATATAATGCTAAATGTCCAGTTTTGCCTTAAAAAACAAAAACTCCTAGACCCAGATGCAGATCCGTCCCAGGTACTGCATCCAATTAAATCCGCCTCTATATTTGTGAGTATTGCTGCTAACAAATGGATAAATCAAAACAATCACATAACCACCTTGGTAGGGGTAAACATGTCCAAAACCGTAATTAAAAAGTTTAATCCTTTTACAATGTAATAAAATATTTTTCATAATGACATTATATCCATCATCACTCCTCTCTGGTCATCATCACATGTTCTTTGATACTGGAACAAATAATGTATAAATAATTGTGCTCATATGTAAAATAATAAAATGTTAACAGAACGTGTAAAAGCTACACAAATCTCCTTTAAAAACTATCACACAACATATTAGAGTGGTATTTTGTAACCTCCATCCTCCATATTAAACCTCTTTGTTTCTCTTTGCCATCCTTCTTCTACAGTCTGTTAGTACACGTGCACCCCAGAGACTCACGTAGGTGAAACTGGATCCTGAAAGTTAAAGAATGTGTAAAACGTGTAACACATGGTCCGTTAATGCCAGCTTGCTGCGCAGGATGTAAGGGTCATCTGTGTTGCCAAGACAGCAGGGGCTCTGCTGGTCTAGGGCCATTGTTTAAAACTATCATCACATCTGGGAACACACACCACTGCGTGACTTAGATTTCAATAGGAGGACGCATCTGAAGCAAACACAATTTCAGTAATGAGCAAAATTATCCATAATGTTGCATAAACATAATTCAAAGACACTTTGGGTCAAACTTTTGCCTTCTAAAATTGCTAGAAAGGGTTATTAACACAAGGACAATTTTAGGTGTCTATTAATATAAACCACATCTAAACTATAACATCTCCTACGAGGCATTATCTTAAATAACGTTTGGGAATTCCGAAAAATTTGTACTATATGCATCGCACGCTTTATGTACAGCATTTTAAAAGAATAACCCCCAAATTTACATGTAAAAATGTGGTTAATCCAAACTATGGGAAAAGATTCTATAGAGAAGTATATATAGACACAAAAATGATTTTACACATGGTCTCCTGTCTTATTTAAGCTTGGTCTTTAGGAAATTACAAAGTCCTTTTTTCATAATTAATAAAACTAATTAGAAATTATTCATATTTATATTTTAACCTAATTTGTGAATCTTTCAAGAAAAAAAATATATAATTAATTTCCAATTTATATAAATATTTCACTTCTTTTAAATGTTAATGAACTACAGTGGGAATTATCTTACCTTCAAAGAAAGTTAAACACACACATACATACACACACACATGCTTGTTCAACCATCTTAGTGAAGATATTCATTTACCATAATGCTTTCCCTAGTCCCTTACCCTAACCATCAAAATTGAATGCCTAACCCTAACCCTAACCATAACCTAATTGTAACCCTGACACTCAAACCACATTTTGAGCCTCAAAAATGCCTTCAAACTTGTCAGGACCGGAGTGTGTGTCCTCGCAAGTGAATGTTGGTCCTCACAAGTATAGTGGAATGCCAATTTCACATAAAATCACTGAATGAAGAAGATCTTAGTATAAACTTTAGGGATATAAATAATTCTTTATTTTTTCTGTCATGTTCTGTCTGTTTCTAGTTACACTTGGTTGGTAATTTGATGGTTTCAGTCTGTCACATAGTAAAATCACTCCTCTCTCTCAGTTACTGCACAGTGTAAAATGTAAAAGCCTCCAGAAGAGGGCACTCTGTCTCTGTTTATCCCCCTTCAGCTGTAACAGAGCTCTAATTCTCTCCTTCACCTCCCCACAAGAGCCCCTCAGTGTGACAAGTTTACATAGACCATCTGCAGACCTCCCTACTGCCATAAAAACACTAATCACAAGGTCATAAAATGTGACTCCATAACGACACCCAGAATGAAGCAACTGGGCTGGAGTGTTGTTGGATGCCAGAAAGTGAGTGTAGCTCAACATGAATGCGGTTATTGATTTCGTTTTTAATATTCACTTATGGCTCAGGTCTAAATCTGCTCCAGGTAATTGTCCAGAGTGGGAGTGAGATGTAACCAAAGTAGTCTGAACTTAAAGTCAGGACTGAACTATTTAAACATCCAACGCTAATTTGGTGTGTAAATCCTTCCCAAGTTGTTCACAACTGCAGTAGTTTACAGGGCTGAGAACTAACTGATTATTTTTGCATTGCATTTGTGAAAATCAAACGTAAGATTAAAGTTACTTTAGGTTCAAATTTTGATTAAATTTTTATATTTTAAAATGTGAAATTGAGATGTGAAAATGTGTTTTACTGTATATCAAAGTTAGGTTCCCTCCTCAGGATGAAAGTTCCATCAAAAGTGACTCGGCAAATATTTGTTGCTTGTTTTCTACAATGATTTCTGGATGATTGAGATTTTGTTTCTTATATTTTTTTTTTATTTACACTGAAAATAAGATAACATTTGCCCTTTTGTGTTACAATAACAAAGTCTTTTATGCGGCCTGGCATACAGTATTCCCTGCAGATTTATTGTACACACTGTAGGAAACAGCTTTAGCAAGTTTGCATTTAAAATGAGTAAAATTATTTTAAGGTTACTTCATTTTAAAGTAATCTGATACAAGTCAAGTCAAAAATGTGCCTTAACCAGTTAAGGCGTAAGATGATTGTCAGGAAACTATTCAAATGCAACTGTTTTGGGTTTCTGTAACACCACAGCGTACGTCAGATGGTTGAATTTGATGCAAAGAATTTGACCAGTCGGGTTGTCGTAAATATTTAGTTATAACTAAACTGAGATTTTAGAAAAAAGAAATAAGAAACTTTGAGTACTTTTAAATGTAGAAACTGGTGAAATGTGAAAATCTCAGCTTAGTAAATACTTGAGTTGTCAGATTTTACCCATTTTAAATGGCTACTGCAGTGCGGACCAGCAGATCAGGTGACGCTAGCTTCTGTAGTTTGTTCTGAAAAGTTGTGATTTATTAGAACATGGGTGAGAAAATGTCCTCACTGGATAGCAGATTGAATTTGAATGTAATGGTTTAATCAGCCGGTTATTCTTCATGAATGAGGGATGTGCCACAGCTGATGAGCACAATAAAGTTTCTGCTTTTACTAAGGCAGCCTTAAGGCATGTGCCTTTGTAAAGCAATATAAAGTAATGAGGAACACAGTGGCAGAAATGCGGTCTCAAAACCATCAGCTATCGTCTGACAGTGTAGCTTTTAAAAAATTTGTCTAGATTGATAGCTGGACTGTAACCAGTTGCCAACACATGGAATGGGAAGTCTTGGCTTGATCTAGTCTCAGATAACAGTTTTCAGAATACACTAGAAGCCTGAGATCATGCGCCTTTTCCACCTAACTGTAGCCAGTGGCTTTCCAGCTCATATACATTATATATGTCTAAAGGTTTGCTTACATTAGCCATTATGCCAGTCATAATAGACCAATTAAGGCTGTAATGGCAAAAATACTGCATTGAGGACAGTGCATTTTATGCTGCTTCAGCAAAATTTTTGAGTGTATTGAACTGAACGAAGGTTGTTTTTGTTGCTAGAAGTTTAAATTATAATTCTAAATTTGTTAAACAAAGGCTACCAGAGTCACAGAAAATATTTCTTAGAAATCTCGTGACGCCAATATTGTGCCTTTTTGGCCGACCTCTTCTTTTTCTTTCTCTTTTTCTCGGTCTTTCAAAGGAGAAAGCCACGGGAGAGCGATTGACAGACAACCACCGTGGAGCCAGAATTTATTTCAACAACAAACTGACACATTATGGGAAATCAAACATGGTGGGATATTATCACAGTGAAATCACTATATACCACCCACCTTGTTCTCATGCACAGTAGGAGAAAGTCAGTGAGAAAGACAAAACGAGAAGGAGTCGAGGCTTTCTGTTCGGTTGTTTAGAAGTGAGGGTGCTCGGCTCATCGGCAGGCCCCGGACTCAGCGGGCCAGTGAACGGGCACTTGTCATCTTGGAGTGTGAGGCAGCTGGGGTTATCCTCAGAGACACAGCGAGGTGAAGTGGGTGACCATGTTTGAGGTCCGCCCAGCTGTTATTGCCCTTAATATTCAACAGATGTCTGGGATCTCAGCCCGCTAAGTCCTCTCACATGCCGGAGCAGGGGAATCAAAGCAAAGACCCAGCAGCCAACTGAGCACCACGACTTATGCACACACTCGCAGCTGTTAGAGGGTGCACACGCTCAAACAGCTCTGTGTATTAAATCACTGTCATTAACCATTTAGTGAAATGATAGAGGCAATTAAGATCATTCTTGATTTTTGGGTAGAGGATCAGTAAGCCATGGGGCTCTGACTTTAACAAAACACAGCTGGTCATGTCATCTCCGTAAAAGGTTTGATTAAAAACTGTTCAAAAATATAAATGTATTTTCCACCATGGAGTGACTGAATTCTAGTTCTGCTTAAGCGTTCACAACTGGCTGACTACTTCCACCGAAAATCTTATCAATTCAGCTCCAAAATGTTGAACTTAAATATGTTTGTGATGGCAGCGTCCCTTAAAAAATATTTGTGACACTTCGCCTGTTTATCACCCTGGAAATATAGCCCCTGTTCTAATCATGTCAAGCCCCCCCTCAGCGAGAGAAACTCTATGCTTTAAAAAAAAATCAAGTTAAATAAAAAGCACCACTGTGTTATCCGTGCAGAGGCTTTCGTTTGAGGGCAAAAATAAGAAAGTGGAGAGTTGCTTTGCTCCAAGTGGTCACAAGGGGGTTGAGCATTTCGAGCCCCAGCTCACACAGCTCGCTTACTTTGGAGAGCGCTTCAGGGAAGGCAACATTAGATATAATGAAACATTCACTGACCGGCCCTCTTTCCAGCCTGCTCTCTCATTCGCTTCCATAGAGGATACTCTGACTGAAACCTTTCTACAAGTTTGTCCAGCTAAGACCATGCCAGAGCAACATGGCAAAGATGTGAGGAGAAAAACACTCGAGTAGTTTGGTTTCCACGTGCCTTTGTAACCAAAAAGCTTTGTTTCCCTGAAGTATGGTGACATTAACCATGTATGCTGCAGCAGTGAGAAAATGACTCTTTCTCTATAAATCATCTTAGCTGCTCTCATTGCAAAAGCAGTTTTTCAGCTGCTGACGCTTTGAGTGCCTCATGGTTTCCAAAAAGGCAAAATTACAAAGTTAAATATCAGAATTGGATCATTTTTCACAGTAAGTGCAGACTATAAAGGATAATATCTGTTGAAGCGGATTAGAAATGAAGCACATATTTTTGCAGGAAAAGGGGAAGTATAGAATTTCATGATGCTGAATTACTGCAAGAGAAGAACTTCAGATTTGATGTTGTTCCTTTTTGCCCCCTCCTCAATTAATGCAGTTTTCCTGGTTTCCGTTGCGGTGCTGCATATGTCCCACATTTGGCCACAGCACCGACTGTGGAGACACTCCCAAGTATATAAATTCACTTACGCGCTCTGAGACACATTGATTCGTACCCAAATATCCAGTCAACTGTGAAAAAGATAGACTCCACAAATCAAGCCCCAGCGCATAATGAGCATTTCTTGCCATCTAAAGAATATATTCATGATTTGGGGACCTTTTATGAGGAAGGTGATGGCAGATTGACACCAGATGTGTCATAAATTATCAGCAGGGAGATGCCAAGCTAAACAGTCCAGCAAAAATATACAGTCACTCCAAATATACTGGTCGCTTCAAATTCAAATACTGCTCTTCTGTGCGAGTCTCTTTCCAAATTACTGGGACATCTCTGAGTATTTTTAGGACACACACTTTGCACAGAGCCAAATATTTCTTATTGCCAAATTAATGTTAATATTAATTGCTGTGTTAAGATTTTGTGCCTTAATAATTATGTATACAGTTGGGGATGACTTTGATTTGATTAGTGGGCCGCGGTGGGGGGGGGTCTGTTTAATTTTTAAAAAGATTATTGACAGAATTATTGATTAGTAATAATTATTTGTGCTATAAGTCACATTTCTTGAAACATGACACAAGTAAAAATGTGTTGATTCAGCTTTTCAAATTTACAAATTTAGAGTTTGTTTGTTTGTTTGTTTGTTTAAACTATTAAAATTGTTTAATTGCTTAAGTAATCAATGATGTAAATGAGTGTAATTTCCTGCTCTAAAATAACCCTGTTAAAAAATGACATAAAGTTGTACACTGTAAAGTGTAGCACTATAATCAAAGTCAAAACATGAAATGTTTAAGGAGGTCATTTTATAGTAATTTGTCCAAAAAGATAAGCTTTCAAACATTTGAAACATTTACTGTTGATCATGGATAAATAAATGCTTTCATCTAACCTTTAAATATTGTCTTACTGTATTCACTGTAGGTGTAACCACCTCAAATTTGCTATGTTTACCCTGAGAAAAGTTAGGCAATAAACTTTACTTTGATTTTTTTCATCTCTTTCAAGACTTAATGTTCATGGGCTTTAATTCTGAAAATATTTGTGTAATTTGATTACGCTAATGGCCGAGGTTAAAAGTGGAGTGACCAACTTAATGTGTTTTCGACCGCCTGCTCGTGCAAGTAAAAGTGGGTAAATAGCTCAGACGTGAGAGTGTTGATGTTGCAATGTAGATATCTGACTCGCTGCAGTCTCACAAGACCTGGTCATTGCACTTGAGTAATCCCTGTGGGTGACCCCACTGCTCATGAACACAGTTTCTATGTGTGGCGGCACTAATGACGTCTCCCAGCAAGAACGTGTCCCCTTAGTTAGAGTGCCAGACACTGCGCAGTGTAAGTGAGTGTGAATGTAAATAAACCCCATTATGCCAGCCATCTCCTCGGCTCCTGTCGCACACTCCACGTAAACACAGAGCTTCCTGCAAAATACTTCTGGTTCTCGCCACAA
The DNA here is from genome assembly GCA_015108175.1 of Pelvicachromis taeniatus. Taxonomy (NCBI): domain Eukaryota; kingdom Metazoa; phylum Chordata; class Actinopteri; order Cichliformes; family Cichlidae; genus Pelvicachromis; species Pelvicachromis taeniatus. The sequence goes on from VURO01025058.1 coordinate 19,875, forward strand.
AAAACTAAGTCCTACCATGTCTGCTACAAACAGGAATGAAAACAACAATGTCCAATCATGTGTCGAGGTGTGCAACCTACAGTGAAAAGGTCAGTGGATAAAGTGTGTACAGTATTTGTCTAAACGTCAACTGAGCCACATGGAATAAGCACCATGCATGGTGCTTTACCTGGGTGAGGACCACGTAAAGTGGTCTACATGAGCTAATGAAATGTGACAAACTGTTTCCATACAAACAGTGAAGTGTTCTCACCAACACATGCATGCTATTGATGTGACCATTAGGTCAATGAAAATACTAGAGAAATTCCACCTTTAAAACGGAATGGATTTCTATGGGAACAAGGTCTTTTTTCTTTTTACATAAAGTAACAGAAATGCTCCCAAAAATAAATGCAACTGTAACTCCTATGAACGGCACATCTACACACATAAATGTTATTCATTTCAAAGGGCAAGAAAGAAAGTGTAATTATGTTAAAAGAAAACATAATGCCACTTAGAGAACTGTTTGATAGGTATTTAACATTCTCATACAGTATTCACTTGATTTTTCTTGATTCTCGCTATTAACCAATATAAAGAAGTAAATAAATAGATAAAAGCATTTGTTTAAGTTTAAATTTTAAGCTGCAGTAGTGATAAATCTGCATTCTAAGCTCCTCCCACCTGAGGACAGATCAGGCCTCTTCTCGCAGCTGCCTCCATAGATTTCTCTTGAAGTAATTAGCATATATGTGACAGGACAATATGTCACCACGTCCCCAATTAAGAGAGAAAATATATTCACTTTTGTTCTGTAACAGAGAAATGCTAAGACAAATTGATGAGTTCTCAGGCCTGGCTTGCTAAGGTCAGTTTGTGCACTGGCCAGCAGGGAGTGGAGGCAGATGTACTCAGGCCAGGTACAAGCAACTGAGCCTAGTGTGAGTACAACCTAAAAGGTACTGCTTTTTTCCTAAAACTAACCATCCTGAAGATTCAAACTGCATTCATCCTGCCTCTCCATAACCACTACACAACAAGACCGTAACATAATATCCTTCCTACCACAGCAGTGTTACCAAAAGGAGTAACTGTCCCAGAGTTCCAGACTCCCTGGAGCCCCAAAGCCCAGCAGTTCACAGTGTGGGAACTCATTTGTTAAGATGATTAACATAAAATGAAACATGTAAAGTCTTGTGGCAGTTACTGCTTCAGATACTGAGGCATGACTAGTAACTCTGAATATCCTTAAATTTGCCTTTAATCAAAAGCTTAATGAATAAAGGGGGCCTGATAGGTGACCACAGCTCATGTTTATGCCCCAGGGAATTCTTGGAGGCCATGCATCCAGCCATGCTTATTGTAATTATGTTATATAACTGGCAAAACTAATGGATAAGATAATTTCTATGAGAACAGGCTGCCCTTTCCAGTGCACCAACCAAATAATTGTGTTGACTGAAGATAGACTGAATGCAGTAATTAGTTATTTGCAATGTAACATTTGTTGCTGCACAGCCTAAGGAAGTTTTGATAATCCAATACATGCTATGAATGCACGCACTGATGTGCAGGGCATCCACAAAAAGCAAAGAAGGAGATTATTGTGGTAGCTGGTTATTCTATAAAGACAGCGTCTCTGACAGGACCACCTAGACCCTCTGTTTATTGTATGAGAAAGTGTTTTGGTGGACAGAAGCCGGGCACTGCTCTTAAAGATGTTGAAGGTAACCTACGGAGGCAGGTCTGGACAGAAGAGGAAGGGGATGGAGAAAAGGAAAGTAGATAAGGTGGAATAGCACGGGTGAGGAGAGGAGAATGATTTTCGGGGTTCGGGTGTTTCAGGCCGAGAGGGCACATGGGAGCATTGACCTGAAGATGGATCCCGGCCAACCCCCTCCTAGGTGTCAATGTTATGACATGTGTACCGCTCCACTGTTTTCTTTCACAACAAGAGCACTTCATCTTCTAGGGTGGCCCAGCCTCATAAAAAAACTTGATTTACATCAGACCATCCACCTTCTCCTCTTCCTGTTGCACTTATGCTTCACTTCCTGTGGACCCAGGCTCAACCGTCAGGGGCGATAAATAACGGCAGAATGGAGTGGGGAAAAGTATCATTCCCACTTCGTTGCACAGCCAAAGGCAGACCGCCTTTTATTCTTTTGATCCCTTTGGTCACAATGGTCTCAGTATTAAAAAGTGGAGGGTTAATGCAGTAGATGGAGAACACTTGGAATGTTTTGTCAGTTGTGCTTTGTTATTTCTCCCGTGACTGCTCCTCACATGTAAATCACGATGAGTATGTTGTTAAACCTGCAATGACGACTCACACTAAAAAAACAGACTTGCTTGCTATGGATTCACAGAAACATAACCAGGACAAATACAACATGGAGGGGATTTTGGATGTCCATTTTTTCCTTGCATGGAGAAGAAAATGCTACATATGGAAAACATGATGTTGGCTAATAAGTATCATATGCTGTCTTTAGTCAGAAGATGACTGCGGTTGTTAGTGAGGTTTTAGGACATGATACCCTTTGTCATGAGTAATGACTCATAAGCTTTCATTCAAATTATTATACTCTGCACCATGTCAGAATGTTTTTTTGTTTTTTTTAATCAGTCTAGGTCCTACATCTGTCTCGATTGAAGTCATGAAAGTGGACACAGAGCATATGAATATGTCATTTTTTAAAGAGTCACCTTCAAATAAGATCTCAATTGCAATTGGTGCAAACTATGGACCAGAAAATAAGGAAAGACCTTGATCAGAGGAGTTGGTTGCAGTGTATAAAAAGAAAATGTGAAAGTCAAAACAGTGGCAAATTTCTAAGAAAAATTGCAAATTTGCACAGGAATAACTTGGTCAAGGAAATTCGTTGCTTTATACATGGAGTTTACATGGCCTAAGCCAACATTAGATGACCTAATTAACCCTTTCATGCATGAACTATGACAACCTCAATCAGGATTTTTCTTTTAAGTATTTTTATTCATCTTTAGGCATGAAAAAAAAAAATTTGAACTTCATTTTTTTAAATACATGTAGTTTTCAAAGAGTTTGTTGCATGTCCGCTTAGGTGGACAAGAGACATTTTGACTTATGAATTTGACACACGAATAAATAATATACACTATGTAAAAACTATAAAATGACAAAAATATTGTTATTTTTAAATAAAAATAAAAGCTGACAATATAACAACATATTTATAAACTATAACAAATATAACCAGTGGGTGGCAGGGTATGGAGTGACACATCAGTGTCCAATGTAGTGGTTTATCTACAACTTAAAAGACACTTTGCATCCTGGACCTGCTCCTATGCAAATACTTATTTCAAGCAAGAAAAATTGTTTGTCATCTTCTTCCAAAATGACTCATGATAGGCATAGCAGATCAGAAAACTATGGTTAAGTTTTAGTTACTTTTAGGCTACTTGGTAAAGGTCAGGAAAAAGATCGCCCTCATGGTTAAAAGAAACCAATGTTGACTTCTGGGACAACCACAGTCTCCAAAGTCGTTGTGACACACTTTTTTACACCCACCCATCCACCCCAGCATTGCCTCTTAAGACTTTATACAGCTGTATAATAAGGTCACACTGTTTCCATCTGTGCTTGTGGGGAAAGACAGTCAGTAATTACAAGCAGTTGCTTGTCAGGAAAATAACCATAGTGTCTTTGAAATTCTTCAACTGAATACATACATTTAAACATCTGAAATTATATTTCTTTATGTCCTTTATGATCTTTGTGACGAGATGGAGTAGAGGATATTTAGTAAGTGAAATTTAGTATGAAATAGCCTAAAAACAATCCTTCTGGAGATAAACAAAAGGAGAAGGAGAGGAGAATACTAATCTGACTTTTAGTTTATTTTAATAAAGTGTATTTGTTAGTTGGTTGGTAAATAATATTTTGACCCTAGGGGGGCTTGCAGAAACAACATAAAGACACAACACTGCTATATTTTTGGCAAGGGTCTAGATATCGTCTTGATGCATGCTCAATCACCCAGGTAAGAAAATCCCAAAAAGTTGATTCTGTTCATCTGGATGTATCGTTTTCAGTGGGAGAATCATTTCGTCACTGATCCTGATCAATGGTCTTTGATCAGTGAGCCTTGATCAGTGGTTGTTGATCAATGGTCATGAGAATTTGCATATTAATGATCAAGGAACTGACCTCCCAGCCCACTGATCCTTCAGTGGTGCTAGTTTAAGTCATTATGCAAATGTACTGTTTATAAGATTGGGGAAACCTGGAGTCAGCTGAGACCGAAGAAATCACTTGGATGAGTGACGAAACGTTTCTCCCACTGAAAATGCTACATCCAGATGAACACAATCAACTTTTCGGGAAGGGTCTAGGCTTCCGTTACCACATCCAACAAATACGGGAGCAACATTAGCATTTATTTGAGGTTTCTGGCATCAGATGTCTATATTCTTCATCCTTTGAACTCTGTATTCGTCTCCATCAGTTCCTGAAAGAAGTATCAGACTTTCTGGCTACAAAGTGTGTTCACCAGCTAGATGTTAACTTTGGCTGGATGTTGTTCTGTGCTGGGCAAGCAACATAGATATGATTTTTAAGCTTCTCGCTGGAGACATCTGTCAGTTTTGGCCAAAAATGTCGAGCGATCACTCTGTCAATCAAACAGAAACACTGAATAAAGGAGAGCTGAGAGCTATTACAGAGATTCTCTGTGGATTTCTGACAACAAACATCTCTAATTTTGCACACAGTCATTTGAATCATTGTCACTACAAACATTTTCCATTCAAGTACCTTTAATTTTTTATGAGTCACTTCTTGCGGTGCTGCTCAGCTGGCAGCCTCGGCCACCGAGCCGCTGCTTTTATTATTTTGACTAATTTGTGGTCATTGTGTGTCTGAGTCTGTTTTCAGTTCTGAAACGTTTTGAGTCCTGCTGCAGTTTTTCTAATGTGTTCATTGGAAAATACTGCCTATAGCTGTGAGTACAGTAGTATTTGATGGTTTAATTTGTGTACAAAACCGCTTTTTTCCAAATGTGGTCTTTTTCTTCCCTTTAATATACAGTACTCTCTGATTTACTTGATGTATAGTATTAGTGATGCAAATTGTTTGTGTCTGTTCTGTGTCGTGTCATGAGGAATCTGAACTCACTGTATATTCTATACATATTTGATCACTTGAAATTAAGACTCTGCTGGATCCTCTTACAGTGGTATAACGGACATTTAAACCCAAACGCTGAGCCTCCATGTTGACACCATTTTTGCCTTAGTGACAATAAAGCAACTCATCTCCCATCTTAATTTTAAAGTTTTATTTATTGTGAGCTCAAAACTTGAACTTTCTCTCACCTTTGTTGTGCTGAGGTGAAGGCAAGAAGCCAGGCAAAGCTGTCTTATAACTAGAAACCACTGGAAAAGAAAAAGACAGTGTTAACTAATCCCTTAATATTTCCTCAAGACATGCTAGAAGGAATTTTTAAAGCAGCTCCATTCAGGTACCAATCCTATAACGAGGTCATCAGAATTTGTGTAGGACAAGAACTGAGAATTGGTCACTTTCTCCGTACACCTCAGAACAAATATCTCATCCTTTCCTCTCTGAATCCACCCACCTATCTTTGTCTCTGACACTGACAGCATTATTTAAACGTGGCCACTGTCAGCACGAACATGAGGTCGCCCTTTTAATCAGCTTACGGTTCACAGGGCCTCTGGCGCCAGTGAAAGAAACACCCTCTCATCTTGTGGCACAAATAGGGAAGCCCTTATGCCCCGTTGCCATTGCCAATATATTCGAACCGTGATGATGTTCCCACACAAATATTCCATGTTTAACGCAGCATCCAAGACTCACAGTGCATGAATGGAAGAGGAAACCTGTGTTCTATCACTCTTAAAAGGCAGCCGGCTTAAAGTAAACGAGAAAAAGTCTCTTGACGCACCCCACCACGAAGGTTAGAGCTCTTAACACCCCTTCATGTTTGAGAATTTCTTCTGCAGACTGCCCACAGCTTTTTCTTTTTCTTTTTTTCTTCTTTTCTAAGCTCATGATGTTGTATTTTATCTGCATGAGGCAAGCTCTGATTGCAAAGATAATTAAAATGTTAATTTAAATGGCCATTTCCATTTCAATAATTAAAGCAAACATCACCTAAAGGACCTCTTGAGGCCCATAACATCCACAAGTGTTTCTTAAATATGTGTAATACATGCACTGAAGTGTGTTATAAATGAGGTTTTCTTTACTAAGTGTCCCAGTCTATTTTTGTATGTCAAAGCACATGATTGACTGCACAGAAAAAGAAAACAACTTACTACATGTGATGGTCAATAGCATGGGTATTTATTCCAATTTGTCAATAAAAAAAAAGGTGCTTGAATGTGACTTTTATCTTGCCCGTTGAACTTTTCCTGTAAATATGTAAATGTGTAAGTGCATAATTAGAGTCTAAGAGAAGTATAAACATCTTGAATTATTAAAACGAGTTCAGCTGCTGCAGCTGCATTCATCAAAAGTTAGTTACTACAGGCGGAAAAAGTTTGTTTTCATCTAATTTAACATCTTTCAAATAAAAACACAAGTGCAGCCAAAGGAAAGAGGATGCTCACTCTGTCTGAAATTTGCATGATGTTTTTTAACATGACAGAAATGAAGAATGTGTAATTTTATATTAAATATTTAACCAGCTGACTCCATCTCAGGAGGCGCAGGTCACTCAATAAAGCAGAATCTTGTTCATAGCAAACTAATTCAACATCAATATCACGCCCCCACAATAATTTAAAACCTATCATTTATTATTATCATTAAGTGTGCTATCTCTATATCGCTAATCTGAAACAAAATCTCCCATTTACCTGGTAGTTTGTTGAAAACCTGGCATCAGATACAAGTTTATTTATGCATTAAATGTGGCAGGTCCAGCTCACAGCTGGGTGCATTTCATTCTATCAAAAGCTGCCTTTTTGGTCTTTTTTCCTCCTTTTCAAATTCATTTTCACATCCACACTGTGTACACGGTGTGTGTGTGTGTGTGTGTGTGTGTGTGTGTGTGTGTGTGTGTGTGTGTGTGTGTGTGTGTGTGTGTGTGTGTGTGTGTGTGTGTGTGTGTGTGTGTGTGTGCGCGCAAGAG
>VURO01025059.1:0-27452 GCA_015108175.1 Pelvicachromis taeniatus
TGTTTGGACATGAAGAAAAGATCGACTAAGCTAGAGTGTGCCACTCTAAGCTCACTTCAAAGGAACGAAGGTTCCATGTTCGGAACTTTGACGAATGCCTATTGATTTCAATACAGAAAAAATAAGTGCATAAAAATCTTATTATCTCAAAAAGTATAATAGTAATAACTACCAAGAGATATAGCGCCCATCAGCAGACATAGCAGAATATATTACAAGTTGAATGGTGAAAATCGGACAAAAGCTCTGGGAGAAATTAGCGTCCAAAAAATTGGCAACTAGAATAATAATAACTTTTTGGATCACTAATGTGTGAATGCTTCTATTAAGCATTCACACAATAAAATTGTTCATGTGAGATATTGACTTTCAAGCTTGTTGGTATTGTGCCAGCTATGGCTCAAAACTTTTGCCCAGTACTGCGTATCCAGCCTTACTCCCTCTTTGATTAATCATTTCCTGACCTCAGAGTTTTATGCTGTGTTGCCTTGGATGTGCATGACTCGTAGTGCAGTAACTCTCTCCATTTTGCGCAGCTTTTATGGCAAGACCAGAGTTGTGAAATTGTACACGTGTCTTGAGATCATGATGGGTGTAACTCTGAGCTTTGTTTCGTCTGGTCTGACTAATTCACAGAAACGAGATCACATCACCCCTGTCATACACTGCACATCACTGACTAATGTGCAGTGCATGAGATAGAATTGATTTGAACTTTTATTAAGTTAAATGTGAAGTTCACACCACTGTCCCACACTCTTCATAATTTCTTATAGCCGCTTGTATAAGGCGTCATTATCAGGTTTACAAATCCAGTATTTTTGAACGTACTGTAGGTGTGAGCAGTCCTTGTCCTTGTGTCACAGATTTTCTTGTTTTTCTTTAGGAAAGAAAAGCTCTAGAGCAGAAGAGACGCAGAGAAGAGAAACAGATACAAGCGATACTCGGAAACAGCCCACCTCCACCATGGAGCCCCCCAAATAAAACCATACCGTTTCGAAGATGACAAATAAAATGTAACATAACACTCGTGTAATGTCTATCGGTGCTATGTTACATGTTTTTGCAAATGAAAGTTTTGTACTGTATGTTGTCCTCTGACAGCTACTTTCATATGATTTTGTATTAGACAGCAGATCTAATTAAATATCACAGTATGGATGAAATAACCGTTGGAAAACAACTTAGATTTAAAAGTTAAAATTTTAAATAAATGATAGACAATTAGGGCTATACATGAGAATGTGCAGTAAAGCAGTTAACATTGGGTTTTGTTTTGTTTTTTCTGATTCCCTTTTCATGTTTATTTTTGTCTTCGGGTTAATAAGAACTCACAAACCTGCAAGTGATTTTTTTTTTGTATTGTAAAGTCATTACATATTACATTACATATGTTTTTAAGTATTTGGAGGAACACAGTTTTTTTGTATTTTGCCTCTGTACACCACCACAGTAGATTTTGAAGTGCAGACCTTCTGCTTTAATTCTGGGGGTTTAAATAAAGGTTTCATAATTTTTATACACAGGCTCCATTTTCACAGCTCAAATGGAATTAGAGAATTAACTGACGAGCAGTTTCCAGTACCCCTGTTATTTGTAGAAGTAGATAAAAGATCGAGAGTTGATTTCAACTGTTGAACTTCTATTTGATGTCTGTCAGTGTAAATCAGACCATTGTTAGGCAGAAACAACCAAAATAAATCAGCACAAAAGCACCAAATCCATCTACTGTTGGCACATCACTGAAGTGTCATCAAAAATGGTCTGAGTGAAAGGATGGCTGTCAAGAGGCCATTCTTAATGTATCGAAACGAAGAAAAGGCTGAGGTGTTTGAAGTGTTTGGAGGAGGTCAGAAGAGCGGTAAAACTGGATCTGTCCAGTCATCTGTATATCTCTGTGTTGTATCCTCGCAGATGTTTGAAATAAAGAGGATCTGTGACAGTGTGGGACATGTAGGAAGCCCAAAATGCAGTCATCGCCCAGATGTACCCAGAGATCACGGTGACTGTTCGGGAGGACAGTGGGTCCCGTTAATTCCCATTTATGATGGCATCTAAAAAGCTGATCTGAGGATAGTAGGACAGGATTAATTGTTAGCAGCAGCTGGTCATAGGCTGTATAGATATGCTCCCCTTTGAGATTCATATACAGCACCTCAGAATTGTTTCAAGCTGTATTCATTTATTTGACAATTATAAACATGGTTTTAAAAAAAACAACTTTCAATACATCTGTTTATTAAATTGGTTGGTTTCCTGGTATGGAGTCCACTTTTAAGTGCAGTCCACAAATTTTCAACAGGGTTGAGGTCAGGGGGTGGTCAGGCTATTCCAGATGTTTTATGTTAATTTATTCCTAAACTAGTTTTGATGTGTGTTTGTTGATCAGTGGCCTGTTTGAATCTGCAGTTGTTTATTAGTGGCTCTAAGAGACCTTCCCAACTATGAATCTACGAATCTCCCTTTTGGATCTCCACTGAGTTACTTGGAGTTTTGCATTGTTCTGGGTACTGGTCAGTCGAATGAGTGCTGTCTTAAGTCATGAAAGATGTATACTGTACAATCATTCCATCCCGGAAAAAGAACAACTACCGTGACATTCATGTCATTTATGATTGTAAACTTCTAACCACAGCTCTGTATAAAATATAACAGTGTAAAATGCTTTTACTTTGAGAGTATGCCGCCGGAAGTCTACCCAGTAAATAAATAGTGGTTCCTTCGACGTGGTGCTTCAGTTTATGTCGAGGTCCTGGTGAGGAAAGTTATCACAGAGATTTCACTAGTGTGATTTTATCCGTCGAGCTCTGGTTTGCTCTCATTTATCGGGTGTACTGGAACCGTTGCTGTGGGTTTTGACGCCGGGACAGGATACATTTAGCGGAAGAGCTAACACATTCTGCGTATTACTGAAGTTCAGAGACTGTCGAGCTGGCAGAGGTAACGAACCGTTAGCTCACCGGTGCTAACCCGCTGACAGCAAACACTCACCTACTCATTCACTCATTCTCGTGTTTAGTTCTCCCCGTTTGACGGAACAGGACGTAAAATAGCTTCATCATTGTCCTGTCGATGTGCCACATCACCGCAGGGCAGCTAACGCGAACTAAGTGAAAGGCATCAGGGATAAAGGGCTCATTTTTCATCTTGGCTTGACGTGGCTGAGCTGCAATAAAAGGCTCTTTATTTTCCACCAGGCTACAACGGTGCACCTGGCAACTATTACCGCGGCACCACCGAGGAGGTGATGTACTCCCGCAGAAAGGAAAATGTAATTATTTGAGAAGAGCCACTCCTCTCTGTGTGCAACAGTGAATCAATTGACCTGGGTTCCACTTGTAAAGTTAAGGCATCAGCAGAACAGTTAATTTTCCTGTGTGGGATCATTCATTATTGTAATTATGTGTTATTTTGATAGTTGGATGATGGAGTTTAACTTGCTTCTTATGCACTAATACTCCAGTCATCATCTGCAGAGAAACTGGATCTATAAAATGTTTAAACTGTAAGAAAAATGCTTGAGATGCTGTTTAAATGGTTGATTTTTGTCCTCGACTATTGGATCCACCGTTTTTTCTTAACTGTGAATATAAGTGAATATAACAGGGGTAGTCGATACCTACTTTCATGATAGCAATTCAAGTTTTAAAAAAAGATTTTGACAAAGATTGTATTTTTATTAAGCTGAAATGATAAGTTAGATAATCGATTGCTACTTAGTCTTCAAATTCTTATAAATTTTCTTCTTTTTTTTAAAGCGATTTTTGGAGCAAAAGCTGTCCAGGAGGTCTCCTTAGGACCCCCTCCTCCTAATTTCTTATCTGGCAGACCCATTGATAAGCTGTTGGCAGGCCCTGAAACATGTACAAATAAGGCTTGCTTGATGGGTATTTTATCTCTTTATTTGCATTGAAGTACGTTCAGTTGATAATTTTATAGCTCTGTGTTGCATCCTCCCCAGATGTTTCAAATAAAGAGGATCTGTTGCATTGGTGCGGGTTACGTAGGAGGCCCAACATGCAGCGTCATCGCCCAGATGTGCCCGGAGATCACAGTGACTGTTGTGGACGTCAACGAGTCCCGAATCAAAGCCTGGAACTCTGACACTCTGCCCATTTATGAGGTAGCGTGACATTATCTTAAAAAAAAAAAAAACGAAGAAAAACAAAACATGGCGCTGAGAATAGTAGGACAGGATTAATTGTTAGATATCTGGTTAAACTTTAACCAGCAGGAGTAGGTCATAGGTTGTTATGCGCAGCTCTGAGATTCATATGCAGCATCTCAGAAAAGCAGTAAAGTTTTCAGCTTCATTAATCAAACTGGATAAAAGTGTTAAAGGGAGTAGGTGTAGCCAGGCAACAGTTCTAGGCAAATATTTTTCTAAAACATTGCTCCACTTCATGGACGAAATGAAACATAAATTAGTTCCAGACTGTGTTGCAACTTTTCTACGTCAACTCCGACCACAGTGTATTGCATCATTGTGAGTAGTTTAAGGGTAGCCGGTGGTCACTGAGCTCTCTTCACTCTTCACGTTTTGTTTTTTTTTCCTTCTGCTGTCTTACTAACACAACCTCTCACTTCCTCCCATTTCAGCCTGGACTGAAGGAGGTGGTTGAATCATGCAGAGGGAGAAATTTGTTTTTTTCCACAGACATAGACTCGGCTATCAGGGATGCAGACCTCGTCTTTATCTCTGTGAGTCCATCCTTTGGCTACACACACACACACACACACACACACACACACACACACACACACACACACACACACACACACACACACACACACACACACACACACACACACACACAGAGCCCTAGAGTCTGACTGGATATTCTGTGGTTGAATAAACCTTAAAGATATCTGATAATCTTCAGTTGCATTTAAAGAGGAGATTGTGGCCTTATTATTTAACTTTCCAGCGACGTATATAACATGCTGTGTAGACCACCTTCTGCTCAGCTTTGATGTCTAACGTCTCTGTAATGACTCAAGCATCATTTTCTGCATTAAGTTTCTATCTCGGTGCAAATCTATAGATCAACACAGGCTGATAATGATCGACCAAAATATTGTTCGGGTTCTCCACCACACACTATTTATGCTTGTTTGGCCCACTGACATAATGAAACTGCACCTCTCTTTGTACCTCTTCCCCAGGTGAACACCCCAACAAAGACATACGGGATGGGGAAAGGTCGCGCGGCTGACCTGAAGTTCATCGAGGCGTGCGCCCGGCGCATCGTCGAGATGTCTGACGGCTACAAGATTGTCACAGAGAAGAGTACGGTGCCGGTGCGCGCCGCCGAGAGCATTAGACGGATATTTGACGCCAACACCAAACCCAGCCTCAACCTGCACGTGCGTACCGTCACGTGTGCAGAGCTCTCTGACCTCTACGGAGTTGCTAGTTTCTAAAGTTGTGCTGACGCTTCAGGTGCTGTCCAACCCAGAGTTCCTCGCAGAAGGAACGGCGGTGCGGGATCTGAAGGAGCCAGACCGCGTCCTGATTGGTGGAGATGAGACGGCTGAAGGTCAAAAGGCGATCAGAGCGTTGTGTGCTGTATATGAACACTGGGTCCCCAAGGAGCGAATCATCACCACAAACACGTGGTCATCTGAGCTCTCCAAGCTGGTGAGTGAACCTCTGGGTGAGGTCGGCAACAGAGAACCGTTTCAGTAAATCTGTTGGTTATTGTAGCAATTTATTAAAGGTTTGTCAAAATAGGCCAGTTTTCTTGGAAAATGTCAGTCGTGGTCTCTCATGATTGATATTTTTGATATTCAACAGTCAATAAAAAAAAAATGATCAGAACTACATAGATTAGATTAGTGTTTATTAATTTATTTCCAAATAATTGATTGATCTTTATTTAATCAGTTTATTGAAGTATATAAAACACAGAAAAAAGGGTGAAATAGATTAACTCGCTGCTTGTAGAAAATAACCTTAATAAATGATTAAGACAACAACTTTTACTTTGTGTTGTCAATTAATTTTTATGATTAATTTTAATCAGCTAGTTGTTGCTCATCTGTATATGGAAAGCAGAAACGTGAAGGGTCACATACAAGTTGGTGGAACCAGTGAATATGTTGTATTTACTTATTTATTTCATGTGTGTGTGACGATGATCCACTCCACTTTTCAGTCTGTCTGTGAAACAGTTCTTTTATGCGGGAAATGGAGAAACACTCTGGCTGAATGTTTCCATTCAGTAATACCTTCGCCCAGTGCCAGTCTAGAAAAGCTCTTAGAGTTAGTTGCTGGGCGTCTCTCCTGCCCTGACTCACCTTTTGATTTTTGTAGCTTTTTGGTTTGCTTTACAAAACGTCCTCGCATACACCATCTCCTGCCTCATGCTTTCATTGGCACTACTGATCATACTGATTACACACACCACAGCTCAACTTGAGTTTTTTGTTTGTTCCTTTGATAAAAAAGAAACTGTTTTAATTTGAGTCTCCTTCTGTCACGACTGAGTTGCCTGGTTTATGAGAAGTGATTATCACAGAGCTTGTCCTAATTACAGGCCTAAATGAGTATTCCTGTGTGTCTGTGTGCAGGCAGCTAATGCATTCCTAGCACAGCGAATCAGCAGCATCAACAGCATCAGTGCTCTGTGCGAGGCCACTGGAGCCGACGTGGAGGAGGTGGCCAAGGCGATCGGCATGGACCAGAGAATAGGGAACAAGTTCCTTAAAGCCAGCGTAGGTGAGAGACGTGACCTGCTGTGTGTGTGTGTGTTTTCACATCCGCTGAACACACATCAATGTTTCCTGTTCATCTCTTTGCTTTTTCTGATGCCTCGTACAGGTTTTGGTGGAAGCTGTTTCCAGAAGGATGTGCTGAATCTGGTGTATCTGTGTGAGGCCCTCAACCTGCCCGAGGTGGCTTCCTACTGGCAGCAGGTGAGAACGACGCTCCTTTAGATGTGGAGCAGTAGCGGCTGAAGTCTGAGCCCCTGCTGAATGACTGAACACCTCGCCTTGGGCTAAGGGAGAGCCCATCCACCTGTTGGAGAAAGCTAATTTCTGCTGCTTGTATCCACGTTTGCATACTTTTGCCTTCAAAATGATTAAGTCTTAACAATAAGATCAGGCCTAGGTTAACAAGTTTATGACGTTTTCTACAAGGACGTCGAGGCTGCTGCTCCATTGGGTGGCAGATGAATGCAGAACATTTAGGACATTCCGGGTTTCTCCAATGAAACAACTTGTACGTCTGGTACTGAATAGTGACAGCAGCGATTATTTATATTTTTTAAGGTGATCGACATGAATGAGTACCAAAGACGACGGTTTGCCTGCAGGATCATCGACTGTCTCTTCAACACTGTTACCGGCAAAAAGATCGCCCTGCTGGGCTTCTCCTTCAAAAAAGACACGGGTGACACGAGGTTGGTCTCCTTCTATTTTGGCCATTTTTTAATCTCTTAAACTTTTGTTAATCATAAACCTCAGTGTGTGAAAGGATTATGAAGAGCCAATTTCAAACCTTGAGTTTGCTCTTTGTACATACAAAACCTGCAGAGTCACTGCTGATCACTTATATGTGCACCTGTGAACTGTAACCCCGATTGGAGCTGATATCAAGGTGTTTGTGTGTACATGTGTTTGTGTGTTGTAACTCCAGGGAGTCGTCCAGTATCTACATTTCTAAGTACCTGATGGATGAGGGCGCCAAGCTGTTCATCTATGACCCCAAAGTCCTTAAAGAACAAATCATTCACGACCTGTCTCAGCCCAGCATCTCCGAGGACAACCCAGAGAGAGGTATGTGCACTTGAATACGTTGGCGTGTTTACCAAGGTTGTAGTTTCCAGTGCTGTAAAACTCGTCGTGTGGTTTATTTTTGTCAACACACTGATTTACCTTATGTCTGTACGAGTGAGCCAAGTGGTTTAGTGTAAAGACACCTTCAGTACTCTGCTGCCAGCAGCTTAAATAAACATGATTTTAATGTGGTGATAAGTGAGCTATAGAGATGCTGCTCTGTGGGTGGTGTTAACTTTCTACAAAGCATCGCTAAGCAAACTGGTTACAGGCTCGAGCTTGACACGCAGACAGAGTTAATGATGTTCTTATCAAACGCTATAAGATTAAAGCCATTTTATTCCTACTTTTCTGATAATAAAGTCAGATAGGACTTGAAAATAAACCAGAATTCCAGGATGTTTTTAATAAAATGTATAAACCTGTAACCCTGACTGTGCTGTAATAAATAGTTCAAATCTTATGTTGGGGAGAAATTAAGCCGACAAAGTATATCATGTCCTGTATATCATGGACATTTTCAGGAGAACATCTGATACTACAGGGGCACGCCATGTCACAAGCGACTAAACTTCTTAAACGTCGCCCACTTTTGCTCGATTGCTGCTCCATATTTTCATTCTTGAACTTTTGCACGATTCACGTTTCAGAATAATCATCATTTGTCTTTTACCGGGCCTTGGTGCAGAAAGCGTTTGCGTTTCCTGTCTTCTGGCTGGCTGTCCCTCACAAACAGAAGGTTTGAAGTGCAGGCGGGTGTGGCAGCTGTAGCTGAGAGGACCACATTAGAAATGTTCCTTCTCTTCGATGTCACTGAGATCTCAGTAACTACCAGTTACTGATAAAGTAACTGAAAGTTTAATAAACATGGATTTATTTCTTTTATTACATAGTGCAGTGAAGAGGAGACGGGAAAGGAGGGCGTGTGGGGGAGTTTCCTTACTTGCTAAAGTGGCGCTCGCTAACGCAGATTTGCTTCAACTTTGCTTCATTTTTAGTGTCCGAGTTGGTGACTGTGACATCAGACCCTTATGAGGCTTGCCAGAGTGCTCATGCATTGGTCATCTGCACAGAGTGGGACATGTTTAAGGTCCCAATTACATTTTACTACTATGTATTTATTTATTTTAAATGCTTCGTATTTGAGGAATATGTGATCAAACATTTTAATAGTCATATCTGCTTAATCGCGCCACAGGAGCTGAACTACGATAAGATTTACAAGAACATGCTGAAGCCGGCCTTCATATTTGATGGTCGCAGAGTGCTGGACCACCTTCACCCTCATCTCCAGAGCCTCGGTTTCCAGGCAAGCAGATATAAAACAAAAAAAAAACTTTAAACCCTCCATGTAAAATTCCAAATCTGTGTGAACAAGGATAATATTTAAGTTTTTCTTTGTTTTCACGTCTGCAGATCGAGACCATCGGTAAAAAGGTGACGCCGGCACGAATCCCCTACACTCCAGCAGCTGCTGGTCCTCGAATCACTGCCGGCGACGTTCCCACCAGCAAAGCAAAAGTCTGAAACTCATTTCTTCATCACTTGACACGAAGCAGATTCCTCCTAGCATTTTATTTTATGTTTCTCTTCTGTAGCTGGTGAAACAATCCATGTCCTTCCCCCTCATTTGCTGTTGCATGCCTGATGAACTGTGTGTGGGGGAGATTGGATGAGATCAGCGAGATGCTGAGCCTTGAATAAGTATAGCAAATGTTTTTTTTTTTTTTTTTGATTAAAGCATTCCATATACAGTTAGTTTTATACATTTCCCAAATCAGGTACCGCCTGTCTGTTGGCCTAATTTCTGATGAAACTATAAGCCTGAGTGTTATATTTACTGTAAATCAAATTTTATACTTTTTTTTTTTTTTTGGAAAAGTATTTTTATAAATCTACTGTATGTTAGTCTGTCATCAATATCTGTGGCTGTTTACTCAAAAGGGCCAATGCAATAAAGGAAGTAAATTCATTTTTCAGTTATTGTCTGTTTCAAAAATAAGAAAAATGATAAAGCGAGGAAATGTGACCTGAAGACTTTTAATTTCTTTAAATGTACAACAGATCGGTGTGCAAAACAAACATCTTTCTTGTCATGCTAAATATTAGATCAATGCTAGCTGGTCTCCACAGAAACAGTTGCCATAATCAGTGTCTTTACATAGATGAATATCCATCCATCCATTCTCAGCCGCTTATCCTTTTCAGGGTCACGGGGGGCACTGGAGCCTATCCCAGCTGTCTCGGGGCAAGAGGCGGGGTACACCCTGGACAGGTCGCCAGTCTGTTGCAGGGCTAACACATATAGACAGACAACCAGTCACAGTCACTCTCGCATTCATACCTAATTAATTATTAATGATAACATATAATTAAAGTTAAATTAAGGAAATTTGCTATTTCAGAAGTGTGTGTCAAACTGGTAGCCCTTCACATTAATCAGTACCCAAGAAGTAGCTCTCACTTTCAAAAAGGTTGGTGACCCCTGCACTAGAAAAAGTGTAGATTCTTTCAAATTGGCTTTTCAGTGCCTCCAGTTTACCTGCTGGGAGGCTAATTTGCCCTTGCTTTGTACCTTTCTTACATGGTACAGGAGGGATGGTGCCTCTTGTTTTTATATCACAAGACTGAACAAAAAAAACGAATCCCGCTTCATTAAATCAGTTCTAAAAAGCAGACGTGAAGGTGCCCATGAACAGAGCCCGCTGTTAAAGGTCAGTTGTTTGTTTTTTTTACCCAAAGTTCACTGAGACGAGGGATGTGATTTAGGAACCCCCGAGGAACGGAAGCAAATTACAGCCTCTGCTCACGACAGCTGGGCGAGTTGGCGGACACTGGGGTTATCTTAACTTTTTTTTCTCAGGGAGCACAGAGCAGCTGTTATTGTCAATTGTGTTTTATTTAATGCCTCCCACAAACACTGTACTAATATTAAACGTGTTTCCTGTGCTGTACTTTAAATCGGTGCATTATGTTACAGACAGACAAAGCATATTTTGTCACTGCGTACAGCTGAATGTAGACGAGATGAACGCACACAGCGGGCTCCTCATTCTGCTGCTTCTGCTTTCCTCTTCTTCAGTAGATTCTTTAAGAAGAATTCGCCTGTGAAGAAAAAGAGATTAGAAATGCACTGAATTCATCCATCCTCGGCCTGTTGTCCCGTTCACAGGGGCAGCAGTCTAAACAGAGATGCCCAAACCACCTTCCACTTATTCCAGCTCTTCCATGGGGGACCCTGAAGCATTCCCAATCCAGCCGAGAGAGATAACCTCTTCAAACTGTTTTGAGGTCTGCCCCAGGTCCTCCTCTAAATAGGACATACCTGAAATACCTCACCTAAGAGGAAGAGGAGAACTAGCAGCTCTACAGCGAGTCCCTTCCAAATGACTGAGCTCTGCACTCCTGTCTCTGAGGGGGAGCCTCACCGCCCTTCAGAAGCTCATTTCCACCACTTGAATTGATCTAATTTTTATTAAGTGATTTGGCCCGAGTTTTACTGCTGAGTTTGTCGGAGAATGCAAAGCCAGTCCACACGAATGGTTTTAAGACTTTTATATGATGTTTGTCAGATTCTTCAACTTTTCTTTAGTCTCGACATTTATCGACATATGATTTCTCTTCTTAAGTGAAATAAATTAACTGTTTCTCTTTTTAATTATATAGTTATGCTTATCGTTGTTATAATCCCTGATCACAGGGTTTTTTGTTTTTTTTTAATTTCTGATCTAAAATCGTCACTTTTATTTGACTGTATTTGGCTTAGTTTGCTTTGGAGAGTCGTGATGATGATTCTTGCACCTCATTAGGCACTTTCTTTCCCCACCTGAACATCTCTTTTTTAATAAATTACAGTGTTTTCCTGACAAAGTCTATACTGTTTCCAGAGGTGCAAAGTTTAAAATATGTTACTAGAAATCATTTTAAGTAAGAGATTTTATATTCTTTACAAACTGGCTGGACATATTGAATATTAATAGATCCAAAACATTACTAACAAACATTCATTTTAAAAAAAAAAAATAACAAAAATATACTCTTCAAAAAACAAATTTATGTCCATGATGGTAAAGCTGCAGAAATCAGACACTTCTCACCTGCTTTGTAGGAGGATCTCACCAGCGGCCCACTGGCAGTGTAGGTGAAGCCCATATCACTCCCAACTTTCTCCCAGTGGGCAAACCTCTCTGGAGTGACATATTCCTCAACCTAAACACACACACACACACACACACACACACACACACACACACACACACACACACACAGAGTGAGTGTGTGGGGCAGCTGTGTCTGTAGCCAGCAGCACCGCCAGTAAGAGTGTTTACCTTTAGGTGGCGTTTGGTCGGCTGCATGTACTGCCCGAGCGTTAGACAGTCCACTCCTGCCTCTCGCAACTCTGTAATGACATCTTGTCAGAAAACTGTAGAGTTTGTCTGATTTTTGATGTGTGTGTGTGTGTGTGTGTCAGACTCCACACACCTGTCATAGTGTTGTTAATCTGTTGGTCGGTCTCTCCGAGCCCCAACATGATCGAGGTCTTGGTGAGCACAGTGGATTTGACCTTTTTAGCGTGCTTCAGGACACTCAGAGACTGGTCAAAGTTTGCTCTGGGGTCACGTACATGCCTGTAAATATATGACACACATCACTGTGCATCTGAGAAATGTCTCAGCTGCACCACCTACTGGTCAACATGTGCCACTGCAGTGCAGCGACCTTGCATATTTTTTATTAAGTTTAACAATACTTCACACCAGCCTGCTTAATAATGTGTGTTTATGACCATTAATTTAAGCTTTCTAATGGCAAAACCACAAATTACATGCTCAGATTTTGACTCTGAGGACTTAACAGTCCTATTAAAAAAAGTGCCTCAGTACCTTTGCAGCTCACGCACTGTTTCCACATTGTGGGCGTACACATCTAAACCCGACAGGGCGATCTTCTCCACCGCTGCCAGGTCTCCACGGAAATCAGGAGTCAGGCATTCAACCATGATCTGAGGATTTCTAGCAGGAAATGACAAACGTTGATTTTACTAAAGACATTTAGATAAAAATGTAATAAATCCAAAAAGGACGGAGTGTTTACCTTTCCTTCAGGTTAGAAACAGTTTTCGCAAAGTGCTCTGCTCCACCATCAGCAATATCTGCAAAAAAAGACAGAAAAAAAGAGTATTTTCAGAAGAGATAATATTTTGAAAATGCACTTGAATTGTATCTTAATTTGTGAAAATTTGTTTTTTAAACTGAAAGTTAAAACCAGAACTGTCTGATTTCTAGTACAGCTTTGTGTTATTAAATTGTACAAATGTGCCTTTATTGCAATGCGGTTGTGTGTCACTCGTGTAATTCTTGCTGATGCACAACAGCAGGAGACTCATGCAAATACACTGAGGTAAGAAACCAGTACCGTCTCTGTCGACCGAAGTGAGGACCACGTAGTCCAGTCCCCAGGCGGCGATGGCTTTGGCTGTGTTGTACGGCTCGTCGGGGTCAAGAGGCGGAGGCTGACGTGCCGTCTTTACTGAGCAAAACCTGCACCCACGTGTGCATGTGTCTCCCATCAGCTACACACACACACACTCTATCTCATTAAAATAGCACAAAGAATCCAGACAAATACAAAACACTGATACAGCAGCACCAATTCGTGGTTCAGAAAAGAATAGATGGTGAATATTACACATCTATGTCCAATCAATCAATAAATATGAGACTGATCTCTGTACTTACTGCAGGCATTAGTTTAGTCAGACAGTTAAACACAAACTACAGATTAAAGTGCTCATTTGCCCTCCTCAAAAACTGGAAGTAAATTTAGCTGCACAACAGCAGCAGAGACCTACCATGATGGTAGCCGTGGCTGTGGCGTACTCTCCTCCTCCCCAGCATTCCCCGATGTTCGGACACCTGGCCTCCTCACACACCTGCGATAACAGACACCGTCTTTGATAAAACTTGAGATGGAAATGCATATCAAAAGTGAAAATTTTATCGTAATCTTCTCATTATCACACACTAACATGCAGGGTGGCTAGCACAACCTTCTTCCTCATAATAGTCATCATCTTAAGGTTTCCCCAACAGTGTATTGCAAGCCTAAAAGTCAGTTTAATGTTTTGGCTGCTGTTACACAGGGATTTCAAAGCTTCTTTCTTATCTTTTTAAACTACACATTTTTCAGCCTTTCTGCTGAAGGTTGAATAGTCAAAAATGTAGAATGTGCAGTTCAGCGAGACAGCGTGAACTGATAAACTGCAATATTTTGATGAGTGCTTCAGTGCTACAGCAGTGTGAAGGCAAATCAGCGGACACCTTCAAAGATCACATTAGCTGCCCCTCAAGGCAGCTGGGCTGCCTGACAACTTACAGACATAAAACTTACCGTGTGAAGGCTGAGATCTCTCAGTGTGTTCTTCAGCCTGTTGTAGTTCTTTCCAATGGGGATCTCAGTCTTCAACCACGGAGGAAGCCGCAGCCTGACAGGAACAACAGCAGAGACAGCCACTCGGTATCTAACAGTGCTCTCATCTCTAAGTATCTGTGGCTAAGTTCTGCTAAAAAAAAACACAACCCCCCCCCCAAAAACTGATAATAAAGAAACCTCCTAGGGTTAGGCTGCAGTGTTGGAAAGAGCTCATCAAGAATTGGTAGCAAAGCTCTCAGGTCTGCCTGATGGACCTATATGTAATAATGTAGGGGCATCCTGATGTAATAATACGTGTCCTCATCTGTATTTTGAGCTCTATGATCAGAAATCCTGCATGCATTTTACATGCATAACACATAATACAGCCGTTTTTTAAAAATCCATCTCAGACCTTCCTTCACTTGCATCTTTTGTGACCTGCCGCAGGACACTAACTGAGCGCCCATCACTTTGTGCATGCGTCGACTTCCCCTTTAATGCTCATTATGGTATTGAACTGTTTTCTATAGCATTCGTGTGCACTTTTATGGTAGAGCCGAGCAGGCCAACAGCTCATTATCCAACAAACACGTTCATATTTCCTCTGACATGCATATTTACATGTAAACATTATGACTTGCTTTTACTGAAGCTTTAACAGCATTGCTTATAGCCATGTTTGTAATGACGTTTTGGAGAGATTTGGCTCCTGTTTAACAGACACAAAATAAACGTGCAGATGCTGACTTCTATACTAAGTTATATTTGACCTGTAGAATAATGCAACAGCTGCTACAAGTGAAATGTAGTCTGCTTATAATCAGGGATCATGAATTTAAAACTCAGACATGCCAGCATCTTAACATGGACTCAAACACAAGCTTTAATCAAGCTCCCCGGGCCCTGAAGCCTGACCTCTCTCCCTTCTGTCTCTTCAGGGTGCCTTTGTACTCAGCCCACTTGCTTTTCTCCGATAATTCCCCTGAAATAAAGTCTTGTAGGTCGGGCCCGTCGTCTCTGTGCAGCTCCTTCTTTCTGTCAGCTCTCTCCGTGGAGGATCTGGTTGATAAGCAGCTGGTGTAAACCTGCAGAGCAACACTGACGATTAGTTCAGGAGCTCCTCTGCGTTTCTACCCACGGTGATTCACACCGACAAGGTGGTCACGACTCCGGCTACTAAACTACATATTCGCTTACATATACATTCTGTCAGTGGCCTTCTGACAGACCCGGATGGGAGGCCCGCAGTCAGGTATTTTCACCGGCTGGAGCAGTTAGTAAAGTATCCGAGCCAGAGTTTGTTAGATTGAGATGTGAATTTAACTACTCACATGTGAGATGCATCTGGGACTCAGCCACAGGTGGTTTGTGGAGAAACGACTTGCTACGCAACAACTTTGCTTGAGTAGCGCCATGACTTTGGCTAGCAGGCGGTTAACGTTGAGCTAGCACGTCGGCAAACGACTGCTTTGGTCTGGTGCTTCACGTAAAGCGGAGAGACTAGGAAAGTATTCTTTAAAAAAAAAATAAAAAAAAAGCTTAAATTACAGCATGGGTGTTTTTTATTTTATTTTACAAACTTAATGGGTTTATAGATTCGTCAGTTCTAATATTCAAATTCCTTTACAGCTAAGTGCCAGTGAACGCGTTTCTTAGAGTGCTGTGTGTAGTCTGTACGATTGCACTCGAATGCAGCAGAGCTAAATCAAAATGTTTGAAAAGCTTGTAGTGAAAAAAAAACTAATCAAAAAATAAAACAAAAACCCTTTTGGTATTTTTTCGGTGGTTTGCTACGCCTCTGTCCAAATATTTACATTGAAAATATGCGCTCCTCGATCGTCTGGTAATGCCTGCTGGTGGCACGTACAATTGCGTGGTGACGTCGTCCTTTCCTCCTTTCCTCTGCTACCGGCGAGGTGAGGATAGCTGAGAAATTGTTTGCTTGCTTTTA
Source organism: Pelvicachromis taeniatus (assembly GCA_015108175.1). Classification (NCBI taxonomy): domain Eukaryota; kingdom Metazoa; phylum Chordata; class Actinopteri; order Cichliformes; family Cichlidae; genus Pelvicachromis; species Pelvicachromis taeniatus. The sequence goes on from VURO01025059.1 coordinate 16,148, forward strand.
TCTAACTACATCTGTGGCTGTTAAACGTATATTTTGCTCGATTTTGAGCCATCACACTCAGAATATGTTACACTTCTCATCATAATCTGTATTTGTAGCCTACTTTATGTCTGTCGGGATATATGATATTAGTTTCAAGCAGGTTTGCTGCTTGAGGCCTGGCGCTCTGTTCGCGTTGAGGCCCCCACCGGATTTAACAGCGCTCATATTAAACATGGCCTTTGTGCGGCTTCAGGTGTTATTTAACGTCTTCTAACGTTTTTACTGCGTTGGTATCTCATAAAAGGAGCTGGTCGGCTCTTACAGGCTGTCTAATGCTTACTTCTGTTAGCATTGTAGCTAAAGCTGGCTGACCAGTGTGGTATGGCTGAATCTCACAGTCCAAACTTTAGTAAACAGTCATTATAGAGCTGTTAATAGCCCAGATACAAAGGCCCACACGTTTTATCCTGAATCTCAGAGCCAGACAAAAAAATCCAGAGTTGAAAACACGCATTTTGTCTCTTTACAGAATGAAGACCATTCTCAGCAGCCAGACTGTCGACCTCCCCGACAATGGTAAGGGGAAAATCAGTTTTCCACACAGATGTATTTATGTCCTGTCTGCAGAGTAGCTTCTAACTTTTCCTTTCATCTTTCTGTTTGCTGTGTGACAGTCGAGGTGAGGCTAAAGGGCCGAACTGTGACTGTGAAAGGCCCCCGTGGCAAGCTCACCAGGGAGTTCAACCACATCAACCTGGAGCTCAGCCTGCTGGGCAAGAAACAGAAGAAGGTATGAAAGATCCAGAATGATGTTCAATGCACAGTTTCTGCAAGTGAAGTCAGCAGCCCCAGGCTGTGATGGCAGGAGGGTGTCACACATGTTTGGCATTAAAGATGTGTGATTTTAAAGTGTATATATTTTCAGTTTTAAATAGTAGTGCCTCGTTCTAATCGCTGGGTAATTAGAGTTGTTTTGGTTGAGGGTGAATATGTAAAATGAACAACTACATAATTTAGAAAACTGCTTAAAGAACTGCTCGGGCCTCCAAACCATTAGGCTCAGTGCAAGGTTTATAGATAAAGGGTTTAAAATGTCAATTTATTGTTTTAAAATGGGAATAATCTGAAAAGCCTGTGATTTGCCCAAAAGTGCCATAAATGGATTACAGGATATTTGTATAGGGATGTTTGTATGACCGATGAAAACTCATACAAGGCTGGTGACTAAGAACAAGCTGTAGAAAAGGTAAATCCTGGCACTTAACAGCGTACACTATATTACTTCGTTTGTGTCGGGGGACCCGATCCTTGGGGTGGACCAATTTTCCCACTAAAAACACTACGTCCAGATGATCAGAATCAGCTTTTTGGGATTTAGAGGGAAACTATTGAAATATCTGACTTTTCAGGCTGATTTAGAGCCACACTGGCTGTGAATATTTGAGATGATATCAGCGTTTGAAACCATCTATCTGTTTTCTTCAATTGATCCAATCCAGGGTGGGCCTCTCCCAGCTGTGATAGGGCGAGAGGCAGGGTACATGGACAGGTTTTCAGTCTATTGCAGGGCTAACAGAGAGACAGACAGGTGTTAATGCTCACATTCACGCCTATGGCACGCTTTGTTATTAATCTAACATGCATATATTTGGAGGGTGGGAGGAAGCCGAAGAACTCTGGTACCCTGAGAGAACCCACGCACAAAACCAGGGGAGAACAAACTCCACACAGAAAGACCCTGGCCAGCCAGTGGATTTAAACCCAGGATGTTCTTGCTGGGCTAAGCAACACACCTCAGTGCTGCTCCTCGTTTAAAACCTCTGGAATTTGTCCAATAGTCTTTGTGGTTTGCACTTGCTGTTCACTATACTGACATTGGTGTACTTTGACGATGGAGCCAGCAGGTTAAAGGCTGTTTAATGTCCGACTGCATTGGTTTTTGGTGTTCTGATATGCGTTCCTGTGAGGCTGTTAGCTGAGGTATACTTGGTGTACCACAACAGGTAAACATCAGCTACTGCCACAGGTGAATGTGGTCGTATTTGCCGATAGCAGATTGTGAGGCCAGTGATTTGAGCTGCTGTGCTTTTGGTCTTTCCTCAGCTTCGTGTGGATAAATGGTGGGGAAACAGGAAGGAGCTGGCCACAGTCCGCACCATCTGCAGCCACGTCCAGAACATGATCAAGGGAGTCACTTTGGTGAGAGCTCAGATCCGCTCGTTGCAGTTGGCCCGGTTATATACGATATGCACGCTTCTGTCTGAGCCTGCCTATTGTTCAAGCATGTATTCTGGTTGCTTTGTCAGTCTGACTCAGTGCCTCTCTCGTTTTTGTGCCACTGCAGGGTTTTCGGTACAAAATGCGTTCCGTGTACGCCCATTTCCCCATCAACGTGGTCATCCAGGAGAGTGGCACCCTGGTGGAGATCAGGAACTTCTTGGGAGAGAAGTACATTCGCCGTGTCCGAATGAGGGGTGGTGAGTTTGCATCGCTTCGTAGAAACGTTTATGAGAACGGCATGTGCGATGTCCAGAAATATTAACAGTTTCTGAGATGTAGCGTAGATGACTTAAAAACTTATGTTTATGATCTTTTGTTTGATCAGTTCAAAATCCCAACAGGCTTTAGTTTACATCATTGTGGTAAAATAATGAAATTTGTACACTTGTGAAGCTGGGCGAGCTGCTGATTGGGCAGAAACCGCTAACGGTTGATTTGAAAACCAAAGGCTCAGAAATTTTATGGATCAGCAAATTATTTTGTACAGATTAACTGGTGTAGGGCATCTCTTAGAAGGGATTTCCAATTGGCAGAGACTGAGGCAGGTGCAGACTTTGTGGAAGCAGATGCTTTGATTTGTGATGCAGTCTGTGGAGATGCACTCAGAGCTCAAACACGGCCAGTTAATCATATTGACTTCTCTCTAAGCAGATGTAAAGATCCTGAGCTCGCCTCACTTTGGTCATGTAATGTTTGAAGCAGCATATTTATTATTTGTTGTTTCTAGTGCAGGGGTCTCAAACTTAAATGAGCTGTGGGTCACTGCTGGCACTGTCATCTCATTGGAGGGCCACTTTAGTGTTCAAGTAGTACAAGAAAACACCCACAAATATTTCCAAAAATGTAGTGATGTGTTTTGTTTGTTTAAAAAAAAATATATATAATTTCTCACTCTGAACTAACTGAAGCCTTTGATTGAACTACCAAATAAATAAACTGGTCCTCTCTTTCTGACCAGACATGAGGCAGCACTTCTGCTAGAATTTGTTTGTATTTAACAAAATAAAAATGCAGACATAAGTGTACACAATTTAAAGGATCAAATTGCGTTATATTTCTTCACACAGGGCGGGAAGTAGGGGCGACGTGGGCCGCGAGTTGGAGACCGTTGTTCTAGAGGCTTGAATGTTGCGTTTTCCTTCCTTTTGTGTCATTTAGACTACAGATTAGTTGATTAGACACATAATTACTGAAGTTCAATCGACTGTATGGATACATGAAGCTGCTCTTAAATTCTTCTGTGCGGCAGCTGTAGGCAGTTTTTAAGGTTGTCAGTTTGATCTCAGGAGCTGCCACCCACATGTTGAGGTGTCTTTGAACACAATGTTACGGACTCATCATGGTTTTCACTTTGTCCTTTCTCTCTTTCAGGTGTGCTGTGTGCAGTCTCAGCCTCACAGAAGGACGAGCTGGTCCTGGAGGGTAACGACATTGAGCTGGTGTCCAACTCTGGTACGTCTGCCTGCTGTTTCCTCTACAGCTCTTCTACACAATAGGATGAAATTATAACATGTCGAGCTTCACCAGCACATGACGATGATGAGTTTTTCATTATTTCAATCACAACTGAAGCTAATTCAGTGCCACCTTGGTGCTCAGTATAGATAAGAATGAATAAAACGTCAGAGGATGTCTGTCGGTGAACGTATGGTCAGAAAACTGGACTCTGTGGACGGTTGTTGCACATCATCTGCAGATTCTATATGCAGCTGGATGTCGGTGCAGCTGTTAATTCTGTTAAATCCAGTTTTTATGTAGCGCCCCTCACCTTCTTCCATTTCCTCAGAACAGATGATTATCCCCTTGAACTATCAGTTTATCACACTTGACTGCTGATCAAGTTTCCTCTCACCTAAAGTCGTACTGATCTCACTACTGAGGTTTTTTTGTTTGTTTGTTTGTTTGTTTATTTTTTGTGCCAAATTTAGCGATAATCTCCAGAAACGGTATATTTTTAATTTTTTTGAGATTTTGTCCATATTAGTGGGTTTAGTTTGTTTTTTTTGGCTCAAAGCTTCTAAACACAAAACTTTGTTATACAGAAATGACCATAAATATCATATTGATGTCAAACAAAGACCAAAAACGGTCACCTGACCATAGTCCACTCAAAGCTTTATATAATTTCTGAAGATGAGTTTAAAATCAAAAAGCCCCTTGAGGTGGATTTTCCTGTAAAGCCCTGATGGATCTTTGAGATGCGAGTGTGAGATGCCTTTAGACCTTTTCTACAATCCGAACAGCTAGACCTGCATTTATAAAAAGAAGGGTCGGTATGAGGTCGGTGCCACAGGGACATATCAGGCTTTCTTAGTAAACATGTTAAAGCTGAAATTTGAACTTAATGTAGCCAAAACCACAGCAAAGCAGTGTGTCACGTAGTCCTTCCTGAATCTTGTGTAATCCTGTTGTGATGTGCTGCTTATCACCCCAACTTCTCTGTTCCAGCTGCTCTGATCCAGCAGGCCACAACGGTCAAAAATAAGGATATCAGAAAGTTCTTGGACGGCATTTACGTGTCTGAGAAGGGAACAGTCTTGGAACCGGAACAGTAAAAGTTACACCTGCACTCTTAAAGGTTAGACAACACCATCCTCCTGTCCTGCATGGCTTCATTCTTTCACATCTTTTTACCCAACGTGCTGCTGCTCTACTTTATTTAAACTTTTCCTTTGCTAATTATTCCCCCTTCCAAGTTTTTTGCATCCAGAGTGTAATCTCTTCACATGAAGCCAGAAGTTGCCTTCATGTGTGAATCAATCTGCAGAAATCTGACTGGGCTTTTATCGATTTATCGGCAGTTTCAGATCATTAAGTTCCATAAAAGCTGTAACTGACACAAACTGTTTTATAGCTCCATGTGATGTTTGTGTGGATGCTTTTGGTGTCACTGTCTGCATGAACGTCCACAGCATGCGTCTTCGCTCCTAAAGCTGCCCATTATTTTTGAAGTAACCTCTTCGTTAACCCTCGTGCTCTGTTGATCACGTCTCCGTCCTCACACTCGGCTCCTCTGTTTGTTTCCAGCGGCTCTGATCCAGCATACCTTCACAGTCAGAAAGAAGGACATCAGGAAGTTCCTGGACGGCATCTACGTCAGTGAGATTTTCACTGTGGTGGAAAAATTCTCTATTAAGACCAATAAAGCCTATGTGTTTTCCAGTTAACCCAGTCTCTGCCTCCCTTTCTTAATGGTTTTTGAAATGAGTTCAGTAAAATTTTGATATTGTTATAAATTGCGCATGAATGAGGGTCAGTGGTGTAGTCTACCCATCGTCAGAAGTTGAGCATTTGTAGGTTTTGTTTTTCAGTTTAGTTTCACTTTGTGTTCAGTGGATTTGCTTGTTTTAGTTTAGCTTCACTGTTGTTTTGAGTTGTTCTGATGTTTCAGAAGAAAGATTTAAGAAATTCAGAATTAATATTCAAACAGCACTGTTAGAGTTTGACTCACTAAGCAGGTTTTGAATACTAAAACTAAAGACATTAATCATCTTAATCACCGATGAACTTAAGGGATGTGAGTGGGCTGGATCCCTGCTGTCATGGGGTGAGAAAGAAAGTACATCCTGGACCGAACGCTGGCAACTGTTCATGCTCAGTGACGGTGTTAAGCACCACTGTGCTCCCAAAACTGAAGACATTTTCTTTAGTTATGCAAGTACAGTTTTTTGTTAAATTTCAGCAAAATTCATGTGTGATTCACGGACAGTTTTCAGTACATCCACTGGTTTGTTGCCCAAAACCATCAATGGCAAGTTTTAATTCTAAACATGTAAACAAACACAGGCTAAACACAAAAATAACCCTAAGATTTGCTGTAAAAACAAATTTGTTACCTAGATTTTTACTTTTTATTCACAGCACAGCAGTTCAAACACCTCACAGTGCTGATACTTCAGTCTCACACTGACTGAGGTGGTTTGCTGTGTCAGGCGTTTGGGTTTTTTTTCCTTTTCTTTCTAAACTTTATTTGCTTTACACAAATCATGATCAAAACACAGTGAAAACATAAAGATATTTATACATAAAGATAAAGCACAAAGATGAAAACAAAATAACCCCCTTCCCTCCCCACTCGAGGCTAACAAAGAGTGAGGGATCACATTATAGATTGTAAATTGAAGTTGCACCTCTTGCCGAGGAATGAACTGAAATCCAGAAAGTTACACAATGCACCTCCAAGTACAACAATAACATTCTTCGTAAATGTAATCCACAACAAAAATATGGATTCCAGGTCGCAGAGAATTTTTGTTGTGATGAGAAAACCTTGTACCTACGTTTTTCCAGTGGTAAAAAGGAAAGTACCTCCTTTAACCATTATATATATGAAGGAGCCTTATCAGACTTCCAGTGGAATAAAATGTGTCTACGGGCAAGCAATGTAGCAAATGCTACGGCATTTTATTGAGATTTACTAATGTAGACGTTTAGTTTTTTTAGTCGGATAAAACACGTAGTTGTGGTGACGCACTGACTCACGCCAACCAGCTGCCGGAACGTCATTTCCAGGCGACCACAGAGTCTTGCTTCGCGCCAAGCAGTTGAAGCTTTTTCTTACTTTTTATTTTTGAAAACAGACCAACACAGCGAGAAAGCGCGATCATAATGGTAGGTGACACATTTGAGCAGCGTTTTTCACTCAAACTGGATCTTGTGTGCATAAACAAAGCGGGTAAATATGGAGGAAAAGATGCTGTTGTGTGGTTTAACCTCGCTGATACTGCTGCTGCTGAAGAAGCGCAATGCGCAGTTAGCTGCTGCTAAAGAGGATAAACTTCAATCCTTTGCTTCAGATGAAGCTTTGAGGAGCAGGTGAAGAAGGTGCACGAGGAGGTGAAATGTGTGAAGTGTAAGAGCGTGCAGTTTATAGTTGTGTACCTGTACGGTCTGCTGTGGGAGCACAGTGACTTACATGCAGAGGGATGACAGCTTAAAGGAAAACCATAAAGCAGTGGGTGGAGAAGGACACACACAGGTGCAGGTGGTACAGTGCAGGGTACAGTGAAGCAGCAACATCTGTGAAAAGACTGAGCTTACTTTGAATAAGTTTGTTTTTGTTTGGGTGCAAATAAGGTGATTATAATCCACTTAAATAAAACTAAAGATAAAAACTGGATTAAAAAAAAAAGTTAACTGATATAAAATCAAAAGTAGACTCGTGGTGTAAACTCATAAAAAATGAGGTAAAACAAAAATATACAGGAAATGTCTTTATGCTAAGATTTTCACTGGGAGTGACAGGATGAGGGAAGATTCATAAATGTAGTGAGGAAATGCAGAGGGTTGGTGTGACGGAGGCGGATGGATTGGTGGGGGGGTTATTCCACCTAATGGGAGCAGCAGAGTGAAGAGGATGGCTTCTTTCAATTAGAAAATAAAAATAGAGAGGAACTAATGGATATGAATATATTATCAAGACAAGCCAGTCGGTTTTAATTTATGTATCAGAGTAAGCGTAATAAAATGGATTTAAGTAAAATCAGTTATAGGGGAACCAAAATAATTACAGATAAATAAGTGAGCTAATCTACAGACAAGATTGGTAAATAATAAAAGATTTACACTTTGGGGGGGGGAATGAATAGAGCTGCTTTTTGTAATTTTCAAAATGACATCATGTGCTTGAGCCACAAAGACGTGGATGAGTTGGGATGGAAGGATACAAAGTCTCACAGAGATGTCGAAGAAAGAAATAATTTTATCGCAGGGGAACGAGTGAAACCTCAAAAATAGCAATGAAAGAGTCCTGAAACCTGAAACGTGTCCACTTTACAGCAGGAACAAAACGTCTGGCTCGGATTGCACACGCGATTGGACCGATGACATCAGTCCATTGGTCAGTTGTGTTGGAATACATTTTTGACAGCTGAGACTTTAAAAGAATCGACTCTGTTTAATGTCTTAAACTGCATGAGTTGCACTTCATCTGTGTGTGGAAAACCGTATGGAAGTGTTTGTTTTGCGCAAACACACAAAAAAAAATAGAAACAATTTTCAGAAATACAAAATGAAAACATTTAGAGCTGCAGCACAGACGTGAGTGATGGGGGTGAAAAAAGTTGTTTTCGTTCTTAGGGAGGAATAAAACTGAACAAACCCATCAAAATCAAAGCCGCTCTGCTAATAAAGAACACTGTGATGCTTCCTGTAGGTAATTCTTACAGTTTTTTTCCCATCTGTGTGTGCAGGACATCAGGCGGTTCTTTGCACCGACGTCGGCTAAGCCTGCGGTGCAGAAACCTGCCCCGAACGGAAACGACAAACAGGAGGAGAAGAAGAAGAAGAAGAATTCCTCGTCAACGGACGAGGAGGTTAAAAAGAGAGAAGTCAACAAGGTGAGGAGCTGCCCCCTCTCCCTGTCTCCTTTCTGTTTGTTCTCATCCTGTTTATTCAGCTTTATTGTGGTTTCATGTTCTGTAGGTCAAAAGCAAAAAAACTGAGGAGCAACGCAAGGGTGGTGCGAAAAAGCGAAAGAAGCACGCAGTCATAGCCTCAGGTAAGCATTTCCTCCACGTCTCGGTGTCACAGCATTGTTATTTTTCAGAAAAACGTTGTTTTGATGTTTTGTCATTTGTCAAATCAGATTAAATAGTTATTTTATTTGTTTTTGATGAGACATGTGCAGGGACGTCCTCAGCCTCTTCTGTGCATCTGGATATATAAAAAAAAAGAAAGAAAGAGAGAACACGCATTTTCAAAAGTTTACAAAAGATTTAGCCTCATGTTTTAATCTAAAGATAAATGAAAATAGATTGTAGATTTAGATGAGGACAGAATTATTAGCCCCCTCTATGAAAATTCAATTTGTAATCCTCAAGACGTAAAAGAACTAGCAGAGTCAAAATGATTTAAATAATAGTCAGTTGCGTATCCTTTTTGCTGGATAACAGCTTGCGGTCATTTGTTGTACTTTTCAACAGTCTCACATGTCTCCTGACCAATCACAGCCCATTCTTCTGCAGCAAATCTCTCAAGTTCCTCCAGATTTGATGGATTTCGTTCACCCCACAAATTTTCAATAAGTTTAAGCCAAGAGTTTGGTGCATGTCAGTCAGTAATGTTCACTTTGGTCTTCTGGAGGTAGTTCCTCACCAGGATTCACAGGTGTTTTGAGTCGTTGTTGTGTTTTGCTGCTAACTGTTTGAGGGTTTCTTTCAAACTCTTCACATTTCTGTCTTTCTTCATGATTCCTTCCACGTTAAGTTTTTCTTGGTCTGCAGCCTCGTTCCTGTGCAGCGTTCTAATGATGCGTTGTGTTTGTGCTCAGACTCAGATGAGGAGGGGCCAGCGAGGAAGTCGAAATCCCCCAAAGAGAAAGTGAAGACGAACAAAAAAGATCCTGTGCAGTATGTCTCTGAAACAGGTGATGCTTCATATATGCTCGTACCTCAGCCTTAAAGGGAAAATATCCTCTTTTTTTTTTTCCAAACACGTGATAGGAGGCTTCTCTGTTCTGCTTGTAGACTCAGACAGTGACAATTTCCAGTCCTTGAAGAAGACGTCCAAATCCAAACAGAACGGCTCCGCAAAAGCGACAAAAACGGACGCCGCGAGCTCTTGTGTGGAAGCCAAACAGTCGGGGAAGTCTCCCATCAAGCCCTCCTCCACCCAGAGGAAAACCACACCAAAATCTCCTCCTGTGCCTTCCACCCCAAAGTCAGCTCCGCCCCCTCAGCCCAAACACACCCCCACCTCAGTACTCGATTACTTTGGCAGCGCGAGTGTTCAGCGCTCGGACAAGAAGCTGGTAGCCAGCACCAAACGAAAGGCTGTGAGTACTGAGGCATTACTTCTCTGTGTGCGTGCTTCCTTTTGTTTTTTCTTCGTCCTCTCCTGACTCAGTAATGATCCTTTGTAAAAACTCCTCAGCCGACTCTCGCAGACGACCTGATAAACGATGAGGAAATCGCCAGGCAGCTGCAGATGGAAGAGGACATGGAGGTAGGCTGATCAGCCGCTGCTGGTTTATTTGACTTTGAATTAGAGCTGCTCAGTAAATCGACAGATCGCTGTGAGCATTAGTTCATTACAGCTCTACTGCTTTTCTCATTCTTTTGCTGCTTCACTCTTAGCTGGAAAAAAAGGTCCACGAGGATGAGGAGTTTGCCAGAACGCTGGCCATGCTGGATGAAGAGCCAAAAGCAAAGAAGGTAAAGGCTGCAGGGATTAAAAAGGCTTGTGCGCTTTAATTCTCAAGTTTTTTTCCAAGTCTCATTTCCTTTGTCTTCCCAACCATCCAGGCTCGCAAAGGCTCTGATGAAAAGCAAGGCTTGACCACGACCCCCAAAAAGAAAGCCACAGACGCTGCTGCTGCCGCTGGGAGCAGCTTGAAGACCAGCATGTCTGAAGATGTGGTTAGTCCATCTCCCAAAAAGACCACAGCTCCTCTAAAAGCCAGCTCCAAACTGGCCATGATGAAGAAAAAGGATGACGACAAGAACGAGTGGGCGAAGAGCAAAACCCCCACTAAGATGAAATTTTCTCCCAAAAAGGAGCCCCACGCTTCATCCATCTCAGAGAAGACGTTCACCCCCAAAACTGGAACCACGCCCACCGCACTTAAGACTTCTCCCAAGAAACCAGAGGTGAGGCACGCAGAGGAGCGCACAGAGAAAAGCATCCACTTAAAACAATTTAAAACCCAGATTATTTTCTTCTGTCTGTGACTCAGAGCACGACCACCAGCCCTGACGACCAAAACAAGAAGAAGGCCAACGCTTCAGCTTACAGGAACTTTCTGAACAGAGATGGACCACGAGCTCTGGGCTCAAAGGAAATCCCAAAGGTAACCTGTGCTCGCTGTAGACGCCGTCGTTCAGCTAGCCAGTGAGCTTGCACTGCCTTTGCTCTAACGCCTGCGTGCTTTGTGTTTTCCAGGGAGCAGAAAACTGTTTGGAGGGCTGCGTGTTTGTGCTGACCGGCGTCCTCGAGTCTATGGAGAGAGACGACGCCAAAACTCTCATCGAGCGCTACGGAGGCAAGGTGACGGGCAACGTCAGTAAGAAGACCACCTACCTGATTCAGGGCCGAGACAGCGGTG
>VURO01025067.1:0-13341 GCA_015108175.1 Pelvicachromis taeniatus
TACAGTTTACCTGGTGGATGCATGGCTGGCTAGCGTACGTAGTCATCCCATCATGTGCAGTAAACAACATAAGGACAGCCTATCCAGAACCAGGTGGCATATATACAGGATTTCAAGATGCAGCTGCTGATCATGTAGAGGTAGATGAGGCGTGGAGAGATTTTAATGACATATAGTTTACATTCTTACTGTCTCGTTCTACTAGTAGCTGGTACGACAACTTATATACGTCATCGTCCCAGAATGCATTGTGTGCGCAAAAACATGGCAGCTCCCATGGAACCAAAACCGTTTTAAAAAGTAAAGATTTAATGAATATCGAAAACATTGTAGTTATTTTGAAGTATGTTTTTATGTAGTGGAGATCATTTGTAACATATTTAGAGTAACTTGTCATAATAGTTGGGGTTCCTTTTAAGGCAATATTAATATTTGATTTATTGTTTATTGATAAATACAAACCTGTACTACTATATGTGACACCAGAGAAAATGTGAAACTACTGTATAGTCATACTGCAAATGGTTACATATTTTATATGGTGAAATTTATTTTTCATGTAAACATTTTTCTCCCACGCTCCTCTAAATATCATCTAGGACAGCTCTAGCAAGACAGAGCACATGACCCTCAAGCAAGAACCACTCACACAATCAGGATCCTGTGCTGCTGTTCAGCAATGGAATTTAACAATTTAACCCTGGTTCTGATGCAAAGTGTCAGAATACACAGTGCAGTGTTCATCACCGAAAGCACCAGCAATAGGTGAGTATCAGAGATGGACCATGGAGTCATGGAAGAAGGTGGCATGGTTTAACAAATCATGTTTTGATTAACATCACACAGATGGTCAGGTGCATCTGTGTCACTTACCAGGGGAACACTTATCAGGATGCACTATGTTAAGAAGGTAAGCAGACAGACCCACATACAGTTTCATTTGGAAATACACAACTTTAGTGAAAGTAAAGCAAACGGTTACTGCAAAATAGACCATAGCTTGACCAAGTGAGCCTATATCAAATAATCCACAAACAAAAATGAACATGTCCATGGTTAGTTTTATAGTGTTTTTTTACACGTACATATTCACTCGTGTATAGAATAAATATTTCTAGATAAATTAATTACTTACCTGTTATACCTTATCAATGTCAAGGGGAACACTGCTTGCTCTGTACTGCTCGTCTGTGAGCATGCATCAAGACGTGCTGGAAATGCATCTTGGCTGCAAGCGAAGTGTTTCCTTATATGACAGTCAGTGTTGGCCAGGTATTATTTGACAGGTTAATCAAGTCCAGAAACACTAGAAATACTAATAAGCTTCAAAGAAAAAGCTTAGGATAACACTAGAAAGAATGTGCCATGATGGCAGGCAAAAGAGTTAAATCAATGTGTAAATCTGCATTTTTACTAATGTCCACCATGGGATAACTATACATACATATACATACAAAAGCAGTGGCCTCAGGGTGCTTTATATATTTAAGGTAAAGACCCTAAAATAATATGGAAAAACAAATAAACAAATGTCAAAGCACTTGGCGACAGTGGGAAGGACAACAAGAAACCACCAGCAGAACCCTGAGCAGGCTCAGGATAGGTCAGCCATCTGCTGTGACTAAATGGTGTCATGGTAAGAGGATTGATTACCATTTCTGACTTTTATTTCTTTAATTGGTCACAAAGGTCCTGGCACCGGGGATGCTGTGAAGCAGATCCAGCAAAGTAATGTTGATGCTGTTGGTGGAATATTGGCATGTGGTGTTGGATGTGACACATCACATGCCAAGCCAAGCATCGTCTATGGACACATTGAAATTCTTTAATAATTGTTAGATGATAAATTTCATGATTATATTTGCTATGGAAAATAGCAACAAATAAAATTTTTCTTTGAAGGCATTCTTGTTATAAGTGCTACGGTCCCTGACCTCTAGGGGCTCTCCCTAGGTGAGGCCTCTAAAATTGGACTGTCATCGCTAAGAGGCCAATAAGTACAAACTGTTTGTAACTGAAAACGTGACATCTGACAAAACACCACGATTGCCATTAAAAACATTGTCCTTTGAATGAGGACGTGTTACTCCCCCTAAAGTTGATTCTTTTTCTCGTTTTTTTGCTATTGTCTCACATGAAAGAGTGAATTTGGTGTCCGCCATGAAAAATTCCTAATTTATTTTCTTCTTGCATTGTTTCTCTGAAGGTGACACAATTTTAATCCATTACCTGTTGCCACCACTATCTGCCAACACGGGTTTTATACATGTGTGCATCTGCTATATTGCTTACCTGTGTTACATCCTTTATAGGCCTAAATGTGCATGTGCCTGAGCGCTAAATTTATGTACAATTGAGTATCCATTTCTGCAGTCAAGTGAGTCTGCTTGCATAATGGAGAGTGTTGTGAGAGGAATGGGTGTATATTTAGGTTGGCTTCGATGCAGTGGGACGCTACACTGCAGGGCCTGGCTGCCAGCCAAACTCCTCTGTTACCAAGGAAACGTGCTGCAGCCTGGCATCCAAGGGGAGCAACCCAGTTTAACCGTTTTTGGCCTTTTTCTGTCGCTGGGGCCAACTCTCTGTGTTTGAACTGCAGTACTTTAGCACTCCAAATGCAGGCATACAGGACACACGCATACACACACATATACAGGCATGTGTACATACTGGGTGAGGTGCATTTATGCTTCATGAATAAGGATATTTTTTCAAAAAAATGCAGTTCTGAGCAGTATGATGTCGGTGTTATCTTTCGTAGAGCTGGCAGTAGTCCACAAGCTGCCATCAGTGTGGAAATACAACTGGAGTGCATTTAAAGGGATGAGACTTTTAAGTAAGGTGTGCCATAAAAATAATCATCCATAATCAGAGCATGATTCCAGGCCAGTTTTGATAGTGACAGGTCCTTCCTGATCTGTGCTATTATTAGCCACATGATCAACACCGCAAGAATCTTAAAAAAACAGCCACAAGCTTCAGCGCCATCGTATCAGTTTTCTATCTTTTTTAATCGTGTCCTGTAAGCTTCATCCTGACAGAACCAATCAAAGGCTTTGCAGGCTGCAGTGTGCATAGTCCTTAATGTAGGTGCACAACATTCTCATTGCATTGCATACTCAAACAGCTATTTAGTCTAAATATGTCTAAAGCAATAACAAGCAAAAAAAAAAAAAAAAGAGGAATAAACTGAGTTTAATTCAAATATGTCTGAATTTTTTAAAAACCATTCTGTGATGACAAATAAATGCAGAACTGACCCATTTCAGGAACCAGAAGTACATACTGAGGCTTTGTCATTTCAAATAGTCGTACATTTTTGGAGGGAACCTGTGGTGAGACAGCACTGAATGAGTTCTTAGAAACCAGCCAAAAAAGGGAAAGAAGGTGCCACAAGTCTGAGACATAGCAGCAACCACACCAATCGATACATTTAAGAGATAATAATGTTTTTTAGTCTTCTTCAAGTCTTCTTCCACCACACTTTAAACCTAAAATAAAGCTATTTTGATTTGTTTGCATTCTCCACATGTAGGCATACAAGACACAGACACACACACACACACACACGCACACACACACACACACACACACACACACACACCACCACCACCACCATAGTTTTGACAGGCCCATATATAGAAATCACAGCCCAGTGTAGCGTTTTTGCCTGCAAGAATAAATTCAAAGGCATTTGGGAGCTTGTGCAAAAGATTTACAGGTGCAGTGGAGAGGGGAGGCTTCTGCAGACAATTATTCATGCTTGAAGATGTTTAATGTGCAAATGAGATTATTGTAAACACCCAGGGAAGCGCTGAAAGCCACAGGGTAGCAGTGACATTTTTATTTATGCAAGAGCGCCCTCTGCTGATGCGTGTATTAGACTCAGAATCAGCTTTATTGACCAAGTATATGTGGATATACAAGCAATTAAGCTCTGATTATTTTTTTGCTCTCAATATATGTAACAGACAATACCGACAATGGCAACATGACACCGGCAAACAACGCGTACATATTTATATTTTTATATGGCATTTGTGAAGTGTGAGAGTGCGGATATGTTGGAATAAAAAAGGTTAAATCAATAAACAAAGTTTCAATCCGTTCTTTCTTGAGGCATGCGTGTAAGAAAAACTGTCATTCTTTTGTCCAGCAGGACAGCACTGTTTGATTCCCTAGGACAGCATCTCTCTTTGACACATGCCTGAAGTAGATCCCATAGATCGACATGCTTACTTTGGAACAATGCGTAAAGATATCAATTTTAAAATTGGAGTCAAATTGCCAAATTGCAGACAGTTTTCTTTAAACGTTCATATGCACACATTAATTTGCTTTTTTCCAATTGCAAATGCATAATGCTTACACTTATGCATACACATAGGCACTGACACGATGCGAATGTCGGATTTGCACAGCCTAAAATTGTCGACCAAAAAAACACAGCTAACAACATGCATGTGTTTTCACACCATCAGTGCGATTGCCCACAAAGGCCTTTATGTCACTTACAGTCAGTGTGCCTAAAAAAGGCAGTAATGAGCTAGTTCCCCATACTGGGTGCAAACTTTCAGTGAAAACCTTCTGTCGTTACATGAAAAGTGAACCTGCAACTAAAAACAACAGAGAAAAATAAGGAAGATGCATGAGAGAAAGAGGCGGTCCACTTCCAGTAACTCCTCACAGCTCCTAATTCTGTTCAAGCCAAACCCTGTCGTGTTTCACTTTCAAAACATTCCCCTTCCTGTTTTGGTGTCATTCAGTACACATGGTAGAGCACAAACACACACACATACATGACCCGGTATGTCAGCATGACTGCAGTGACCTCTGTGCACACACTCTGCTGCACACACTGCTGAAACACTAAGCCCTGGTGGAGGTGGAGACCTGACATGCTGCAGAAGTGACAGCGCACTCTGTGTTTCTTTGTGTGCAGCCGCCACTCCTCAGGTTCACCTCTGTCTGTGCCTGTTAACAGAGGTGACACTGTGACGTTGCCCTCGGGATCCCACAGACCTGACTCACCCCCACCCCTGTGAGCATTAAAACAGGGGCGCTGAGGTTTGTTGGAGGGCTGTATGTGCTTTTACAAGTTCTGCACAAACACCTTAAAAGAGGGGTTTACTGTGATGAATGCATGCATGCATTTTTTTATTCTAATCTGTCTCACAGGGCGAGATGTAAATAAATATAAACCAGCAGCAGCAGTGAGAAGGGAATTGAAGGCCAGGGAAGTAGGTCCTGCCACTTCAGTGTCTCTGCTCTACTGGCCTCTTCTTCGTATTCTTAAACACAGTCCCAGAGCAGCAGTTTAGCAGTGCAAGTTCTGGCCATGCAAACAGAGCATCTTTCACGGGTGGATGCTGGTGAGCACAGCCCTGTCAGCAACTGGCAGTGTGAATACACTGAGTATAAGTGACTGTGTGTGTGTGTATTTTTTATATTCAGTCACGACATTATTTTAGACTTTTTTCGACTTCTTTTCCTTTATTTAATGTAATGAACCGGATACACATGAAGCCTGATGTGAATGATGTGAATGTGTCACGTAAGTATGACACTTTCACATCAACTTGAGCTTGAAATAAGTGTACATTGTCACCATGCTTTGGATTTACACAATCTGGCGTCTTAAACTGGAACAAAAATAATCAGCAGTGACATCGGCTCTCCGGTTCCATTCAGGCAATCTGTTTCACAAAGTGAGATATTAATGTGCACAGACTGAGAAGAATCCTGACTGAGTGTCGAGTTAGCTATCCAGTTTCTTGTCTCGGTGTTCAGCACATTAGACAGACCCAGAATAGCCCTGCTGACTGAAGTCTATAAAATGAGGTGAAAAGTTCATCTGCATGTCTCTGAAAGATCATCTTTTTCATTCTCTCATACAAGTAAGCCGCTGTTAGTAACGTGCATAAGGTCACTAGATGGCAGCATTTGACTCATTTCTGCTTCATGACTTCTAAAACTTTGGAGCGAAAAAGTAAAGCCATAGGTTGTTGTTGCTTTTTCTAATCCAATTTAAATGGACATATTTGAGTGTAGCTAGCCTGTCTTTTCTCCTGTTAGTAGATCAAGCATTTAACAAAGAGAAGATGCAGCTCTATGTCCTCTGAATGAAACCCAGTAAATTCCTCAGCCATCAACATGTCATCATGACATAGGTCAATGCTCTTTGCACTTCATTACCAGAGCACATAAACCAGACGCCACTTTCTATAAATATTCACTCCAGCTACTCACACCTCTTTGGAGCTGGGAAAAAATGTACTCGAGCTATAGATGCTTGTAAAGTTCCACAGCAGATTCCCATCATTAAAGTTCACCTTTTAACTTACACTGATCCTTAGAATATGTAGCACTGGAGCAGTTTCATTACACCCCCAATAAGGGGGTGTAAACTCAAATACAAAGCATCATTACCTGATCAATTTTAAGCTAATTTTGTTAAGCGGTTTGCTTTGTTACAAATGCTTGAACTGTATTTATGATCAAGGATATTATAGTGTAATTATGATATAGTTAACTTTTAAATGCAGATGTTCATACCAAAATACCTATTGTGTTCATAGGAACAATAGCAGTTATTTAAAATATATATTTTTACAAAAGAATTACAGTTAAATATATTACAGTTGTGACGCTCCACTAAAAATCAAAAACAGGCAGTAAAATGTAAAGAAACAACGTGGCAAAATTACTTGCCCAGTCTTTATTTTCCCCTCAGTGCTTCTGTGTAAGGCTGTTGCTTAAGTCAGTGTGAACAAAGCTTACAAAGATGTGCAGTGTTACATGTTTTTGTAGCTGCGGCTCAAGTAAATATGTTTATAAGCTTTTACTGTAATTCATGAAGAAGTAAAAGTAGTCGCGTTAACTAGTCCTTACTTTTCTGATGAGTCAAAAAGTAGGGAGAGTCAGACCTCATGGACAGGATGCCCTTTGGTTTCAAAGACTCTATTATAGAAATAAAGTTGTTACCTAAGCTACATTCATATTTAGCAACTTTTCTAGATCAGTTATCACAAAGTGGTTTGTAATACAGAACGTTACGGTAAATAAAATAGGAAAGTTGGGGTTTTTTTTCTATTTCTTCCAATGCATTCATCAGAGTGTGTGAACATTAGATAGGAGGAATAAACAGCACTTACACATAAAAAAAGTTTTCTATTAATAAGTGAATGAGACTTGTTATATAAAGTGCTTTGAGAGCTCAGCTAGAATAGAAAAGCGCTGTCTAAGTTATTTACTTACCTCCTTGTTTGTTGTTTTTAATCACATGGCATTTATTAGCAGACAGTTCCACGATTTCCATGATTTTCTTATGACGATGACTCATCGTCATAAGAAACCACGCTGTTGATCTTTTATAACCGAATGTGAATCTGATTATTAAGACACATTTGAAAACTCCAGTACAAGTAAGTTGAGTTGAAACTCTATTGTAAGTATCTAAAAAGAAGTTGTGATGTCAAGAAATTTATGTTGCAAAGCTACTAGTTATGGGCTATCAGCCAAAATGAGGGTAGTTTCGATCAATTTCGATCAAAGTTAAATTCATGTGTAACAAAAGAGAGATGATTCACCTGAACACCTTGAAGTAAACTTTGAAAGCATCTGCTCTGTGCTCGACATACTTAATTACTCATTCTAGTGTTGGGTCACAGTAAAATAAACTAACATAAAATCACAGAATAAACTAAAATAAACATGTTAGTAAGCCAACCATGAGCCGAGACGGTCATGTTAAATACATCTTCAGATGGTTTTCTCTACATTTTCTCAATATCAGTTTCAGATTTGTTATCATGTTATCTTGTAAAAGAGTCAGCCAGTAAGACCTTTGCTTATATTGCCACCTCCCTCAGAGTATTTCTGCACTCTTGCCAGCCAACTTGACAGAATATCAGCTACCATCAAGCTATTCTTAGAGGTCCACCACACCAGATAAGACAGAAGTCTACTATAACAGTAGTTGTTGACAAAACACAACACACCGTATCCAGCAACTTGGAAGTCCTGAGGGGATTATGGCCTCTGTGCTGTTCCGGGATACATTTCCAACACTCTGCTCTCTGTAAAATCTCCATGGAATCCTTGTGCCACCCTGTTACCCCATGATAGGAATAACTGGATGAGCGTAGTGGTGGCTCAGCCTCATACCACACAATTATCTCAATTAACACCAGTGCAGGACCTGCTGTAGGCCTTGAGAGAACAGCATTGCGAGGGTGCTGTATTGAATTCATGAGATGGAAAAAGGTTGAAGAGGAGAGGGAGGAAGGCGTGGGAAGAGAACGAGTTCACATTGTAACATGACTCTAGATTGACTCCATTGGTGGTTGCTCCTCATTCCATTGTTTGATACTTGCCTTGGCAGGAACATGAGGTGTTATAAAACATGCATCCTGAACATAACTTCTATAAACCCAGTGGGACTACCAAGTCTATCCATCATTATATCGTTCTCCCATCATCCACCTGTGCTGCTATCACAGCTCAATTTGTCATTTGTCACTTTGGCAGTATTTTGGAGAGATATGTTTTGTAGAAATAGCAAAGTTAGAAAAGACTCAGATCACCACAGAGCAGCAGCAATAACAGTCAAAGTCAAACAGAAGCTTTTGAAACACTGGCATTTAAGTCTAAGTGGGTAAGACTGAATTTGGTCTGTTAACTTGTATGAAGGGTTTGAGAAATTGCCTAAAATTATTATTTTTTATTGTATACAGTTTTTTTTCACATTTTTTTTTTTTGGATTTTGGAATTTAGTTTTTCATTCAACTTTTATTAAATGGAGAAATTATCACAAGCTGTACCACAAAAACAAAAATATTATGCTCACTAAACACGTTGATATTGCATGTATGGATTATAATCTAAAATTAAGCCTTTGCAAATGGTCATGAAACACAAGGTGGAGTGGCCAAAGGAGATGCAAAAGGAGAACTGATGCCTATTGGAAACCAACTGCCATCAAGGTGCGTCAGTGAAACATACAGTATGTTGCACAAATGTCAACCATGTTGTCACACAAGAAATGGGTCATTACAGTCAGTATGAATGGCTCTGGGTAGAACCACTGGCTTAGTGGATCTGGGAAAACTTGCTCGAAGCTTCAGAGGTGAACAAACGGTGTTCTTGGCAGCATTAGTTTAGTCAGCACCAATAGTTATTCACAGTACATGACTTGGTCCATTGTCTTGTATTTTCCAGGGGACGTGGACGCTTATCTTTGAATACAACTTTCATCAGATCCATTCAGCCCATTTGTTATTCTGTCTCATCTGTTTCTGTATTTAGAACTGACTGGAAGATTCAGATGTCACAGATCTAGTGACTAGTCACAGATGTCAGACTACTTATCATGTTCATGACTATCGAAAACACTTGAGTCTATGACCAAGAGATTTACTAACTCTCAATACATCATCAGGGAGAAGAAAGGTCCTAAAAGTGTTGCTGGCAGTCAAACACCCATGAGGCAGAGTGTTCACATGTTTCAAAAGTTGGAAGAAGAGGGAGTGACAGCATGAGTATTGTTTTATTTATTAATCTTTACTGTTTTTTTTTTAATGAGAATTAGTTGTTACTTTATTTCGATTGACTGGTCTAAAACAATACCTTAAATGCTTCATTTGTTTCATTAAACGGATCTAAATGTATCAATTTTCATGCATAAAGCAGTAAATATTTATTTTGCACTTGACTGATTTCAAATATAATCAATGAAAAAAATGACAGTGATTACACTAAACATATACATCTGCTGCTCCAGATGTCCCCAAAGAACTTTGTGCACATTTGTTGTCTGAATAACTGAAAAAAAAAAAAAAGCTTTTGTCTTCAAATACAACTGAGGTCAACGGCTCAACTTTTGAGTGAATGCTCTAACCACGATGAGGCATGTCAATCTGAAACCATATCTTAAGAGCCTGTCTTCACCCACTCTGTCAACACTAGCCCTGCTGTCTCCCCCGTTCCTCTGCCCCATCCATTTACTAACCTTTCTATATTAAGGCCCAGAGGCCTCCTCCCCTTCCCTGCCCATCAAATTGCTGTACATACACATTTCGTCAGTGGTATTCTGTAGTACATTACACACACACTACTTGGCATTCTCCTGTTACATACTAATATGACTTCAATTTTAATTCACATATGATCAACTGCAACTGCTAAGTATGTACGCCGAGCATTATGTTTAGTATTGGAATAACTTTAAGGGGGTTTTGTTTGTTTGACACCCCTGAAGGGCCGCTGACAGCCTATAAAAATACAGTGATCTGTCAGATGCCTGCTTTAAATGGTACCTCTCCAGTATATGCATTTCAAAATGAAGTGTTATATGCTTGTCAAGCCTTAAATATTACTGATGTCTTCCAAGAATACAAATACAAGAATACAAATACTTTACCAGTTCCTTAAATTAACAAACCAGTACTTCTCTGTAACATTTAAAATTTCAACAAACATTGTTGATTAATCAATAAGAAATAAGTATGCATTGAATATTTTATTATTTTTTTATTTTATTCTTGATTTGTGTATATTTAAAAGTTCAGTTAAATAAAAGAAGACAAATACTTTTTTTGCCTTCATTTTTTTGTTCTTTTTTGGTGTTGACAGTTTTTATCCGTCATCTGTAAAAGGCTGGTGGGGTGTTGTCATCACCCCTCCACAGTCTGTGAATGTGATAACTTAAGAAAAGGGTGACAAAGGATTATGAAATCCGTACCATAGGAGCAGCCACTAAAAACATTGCAGAATTTCAGGAAGCTCAAGGGTAAGGTCAGAGGTCAAGTTTCCTAAAAGTCACTCAGGATTTTCAAACTGATACCACAGGTGCATCAACTAAAAGTCTCTGACAGGTCTAAATCTCAGAGTTTAGAGGTCAAATTCTATATAAATTTTGTGAATGGATAACTATGTTCATGAGCAGGACTCATTAATAATAATCAAATTCCCCTCTCGCCCCTGCCGGTGGTCTATCCTTCAAGCTCAGGGCCTCTACCAAAGGATGTTCCTAGGACTGATCTTCTGGCCAGAGATATTGGATGTTGTTCCTGGGATCTGCTAGAGTAACTCCCCTAGTTTGGGTGTCACTGCCTGTCTGAGTGCAGGGGTCACTCAGGTGACTCAGGCACTCAGGTGACCACTCAGGGGTCACCTGAGTGCAGGTTGGGGGTTCGACTCCTGACGAGGATGTCTGTATTCAGTAGTGGTCCCTTGACTAGACCCCCAATGGAAACCAAGCCTACCTTGGATATGGGTGAGAGACAGATAACTGAAGCTGTAACAGGTTGGTACAGTTATTGTTGTGAAAATTAGATATCAGCAGAGGCTCGTTGGTCTCTTCCTTCCTTCTTATGTTCCTCCATCTATTTTCTTACCATGTTAATTTCACCTTCCCCCATCTCTTTCTCACCTCTCCAAAGCTGGCATTAGCAGCAGCATCCTGTGACTGTGAGGCCTGGTCATTAGATGCTGCTCATGGTGCAGCAGCCCTGACAGCTAACATGTCGGTTAATTTGACACATTTTGCTGTGTCTGTTTTTAGTTTCTGATTATTGTTATCTCTCAGCTTTTCAGCTACACCTTTTCACCACTTCTTCCACTCTAAACTTTTTCTGCACGGTGCACAAGTGCACAGTGAAGGTTGGGGAGAGGATGGTCACATTAGGAGATTTGATTGGACAATCCAGTGTCAGAAATTAACTGTTTAGTTCAAACAGCACACCATGTATTATAACCTGGAGACTGTTAGAATTGCCAGTTTATCCACCAGAACATGTTGCTGAACTTTGGGATAAAGCTGGAGTGTCTGGAGAGAAGTGAGGCAAGGATGGGGAGACCACGCGAGCTCCACACAGAAACATTGCACAACTGCAGTACTGTGCTGCTTGGTGTATAATTTGTATAATTTGAAAAACAGTATAAGTAGTATTTCTTGAATTATCATTCTGGCAGGTGTAATGTTCAGGACTCAAAAGCAGCAGTTGGAAATGTTAAAGCCGCATTTAAAAAGGTGTTTATGGATGTTCTTAATGTCTTGTGCATTTGTGTGTCTCTGTGTGTGGGTGTGTGTGTGCATGTTTGTGATCTAAAGAGAGCGATAAACAACTGTGGTACAAGATGAACCATCTGTCACCACGAGTTGGACTGTAAAGCTGCAGTTTCTCACGACTAAACGTCCTACGCCCAGAGTCATTGCTGTTTATTAGTAAATCTTCCACAGCAGGTGCTTGCTGAAAATGTCTGTACTTTAATGTATGTTAGATGCAGTGTGTGTGAAACCACCATGCACGCACACAAAGGCTAAGCCACAGAAGAAAGCTTGTCTAAACTTGCCAAATGGCTAAAACATCATGTACACAGGCAAAGTTGTGCGTGCAGGAAGATTGTAGTGACAGCCACGCAACAGCTGTGAGATATGGTCTGCGATAAGAGTGACACATTTGGAAGTGATGACACATTAATGTAATTTCACACAGGGATAAATTTCTCAATTGTAACACTAAAGCCTTTACTAAATGTCACTGGTAGTCTGTTTGGCTATTGTTCAGAACAGCTGTGTAGGATATGCAAAACACTTCTATTTATATATTAGAGGACCAACTCTGACCTAAAAGTGACAATAGATTCAAGGAACAAATCTTCATTTAAAAAAACACAGATTTTGCAGGGTTTCCAAAGTTATTGTTTGACGTCCTGGTCACTTGCTTGTCCAACAACATTTAAAACTATTGAAAACATTTATAAAAGAAGTTTAAAACGATTTCTCACCACCACTGTCATGTGTTAAAAAACATAAATTATTGAACCTCAATAATTTGGTGTTTAATATGTAAAGTCTTACACTCCCTTGCTCCACCACCACTAAGACAGTTTATTAGGCTTAAAGAAAGCTTAGACAGGACCACTCGAGCCACAGCCCGAGGAGACTTGTTTATACCCCACAGGCGGACAGCATTTGGGCAGAACGTCCTTTCTGTCCACGGTGGCCATCTGTGGAACAGTCTTCCCCAATCCATTAGACACTGCTCTTCATTCAACTTATTTAAGGCACAGGTTAGGAATTGGTTATGGATAAGTCAAGTGTGTGATCATGTATAAGTTGTATAGTTTTAATGTTTTATTTGGGTGATAGAGTTTTATTATGAATGAATTATGAACTTTTTATGAATTGTTATCATGTTTATATTTTTTGTGTTATGGACAACAGATGGAAATTAGCCCTTTGGCTATAATCTGGTATGTTTACATTCATGTAATTTTTATACATGTATGTTCATCAACATGCACTGTCCTAAATAAATAAATAAATAAATAAAAAAC